>JAFEMH010005293.1:0-169418 GCA_022495995.1 Adenophora triphylla var. japonica
GCTATATAATATTTTAAACAGGATAAAAATGTTGATTCCATTTACAAAATCTCTAATCTTTTGCCTACCAAAATTCATTGAAGGCGTACACTTATAAACATACAATAGAATGAATAAATAAATGTAGATATGTCAAGAAAAGTACATCCGCAATTAAGTTATGGTGATTAATTTTGATTTCCATTTCTTTTACTTTAGTAATTAGCTCTTAAAATCTTAATTTAATTTAATGAATTATGTTTTAAACTTATTTATTTTATCATTTTTTTTAATTTTAAAACAACATGACTTTTAACAATATTAATTGGTTTATTTTAAAATGAAATAAATCATCTTTTTTCATTTCTAAAAAAGTCATGATTATTGGGAAAAGGGTTTCTTAATCATATATAATCAGTATTATCCCCTCACAAAGCAAATCACGTTTTTTAATCAATACCTTTTGTTTTCCGCCATCTCTCTCTCTCACAAAATATTCTGCAAAACTTAAAGAAATTCTTGAGAAGAAATTTCAGAAGTGATGTCTCTGCACTTTCTTGAAGGTGTTAATTTAATCTTATAAGTGTATTGGCCTTAATCACAATTTAATAGTGGGGGAAATAATCACTTTAAGGACAGTGTTGATTACTTCATGCAATTATCCATAAATCCTATTTATTCTTCACCATTCTGTAATTTTACTATCATTAAATATCTAAAAAAGTTAGTGCTCCCACAATTTTGAAATTTTCTTTCTACTTTTTTTTTTTGTTGTCAGCTCAAATGTAATTTTAAATTATAGTTTACGGTTTATATAATTATCCTAATAAATATCTAAAATTTATAATTGATAATACTTATAACGCTTCATCAGTAATACTTTTTAAATTTTTATTATAATAATTAAATTAACTTAAAATAATTATTTAAAGTACTTTCGTATTGACAAAAAATATAAAAAACATTTTGAGAGAGAGAGTACTAAAATTCAAATTGATTGTAAATAAAGCGGAAAAACAAGGAAAAGCTATATCAAAGATCGGAAAGAGGCCAAACTCACTAGAATAAAAAAATGTTTAGGCATCGTTTATTTGGGGAAAAATGTTTTTTTTAAATATTTTTTCCATTTTTCGGTGTTTGGTAATCACTAAAAAATAATGTTATATAATATTTTTAAATTTTTATTAATATTGATTCCATTTACAAAATTCTGACTCCGTCACTAAAATGAAGGCGGTACTTATAAACACATTAGAATAAATGAAGAAATTTGATATGTCAAGAAAAGACTTGCAATTTAGTTATGGTGACTAATTCAGATTTATTTTTGCTTTAGTATTATTTTAAAATCGTAATTAATTTAATTAATTATGTTTTTAACTGATTTTCTTTTACTATTTTTTTTATTTTAAAACAACATGAATTTTAACAATGTCAACTGTTTTATTTCAAATGAAACAATCATCTTTTTTTCATTTCTAAAAGTCATGATAGTTGGGAAAAGGGTTTCTTAATCATATATAAACAGTATTATCCCCAAAGCAAATCACATTTTAATCAATTCCTTCTATTTTCTACTCTCTCTCTGTCTCTCTCTCTCTCTCACAAAATATTCTGCAAACTTAAAGAAAATCTTGAGAAGAAACTTCAGAAGAGATGTCTGCAACTTTTGGGTGAGTTAATTGAATCCTAGAAGTGTATCGCCTTAATCTCTGTGGCATAATAGTGAGGGCAATAATTACTTTAAGGACAATGTTGATTACTTCACGCAATTATCCACAAATCCTATTTATTCTTCGTCATTCTGTAATTTTACTATCATTAAATATCTAAAAAAATTTGTACTCCCACAATTTTGAAATTTTCTTTCTACTTTTTTTTGTTGTCAGCTCAAAATTAATTTAAATTATAGTTTTAGGTTTATATAATTATCCTAATAAATATCTAAAATCTATTATTGATATTTATAATAATGCTTTGATTTGCTAATACTTTAAAATTTTTAAAATAATAATTAAATTAACTTTAAATAAAATAATTATTTAAAGTACTTTCTTATTGACAAAAAATATTAAAAACATTTTGAGAGAGAGGAGTATTAAAATTCAAATTGATTGTAATTAAAGCGGAAAAATAAGGAAAAGCTAGATCAAAGATCGGAAAGGGGCCAAGCTTTTTGTACTAAAATAAAAAATATTTAGGCTCTGTTTATTTGGGAAAATTTTATTATTAAAAATACTTTTCCATTTTTTCGATGTTTGGTAATCACTAAAAAATAAAGTTATATAATATTTTTAAAATTTATATTATTATTGATTCCCTTTATAAAATTTGACTCTGTCACTAAAATGAAGGCGATACTTATAAACACATTAGAATAAATGAAGAAATTTGATATGTCAAGAAAAGAAACTGCAATTAAGTTATTGTGGGATTAATTCGGATTTATTTTTGCTTTGGTATTATTTTAAGATCGTAATTAACATGTTTTTTAACTGATTTTATTTTACTATTTTTTATTTTTAAAATAACATGAATTTTAAACATTATTAAGTTTTATTTCAAATGAAACAATCATCTTTTTTTCATTTCTAAAATTTTATGATTGTTGGGAAAAGGGTTTCTTAATCATATATAAACAGTATTATCCCTCAAAGTACCTTTCATTGCTTTACTCAACCCCTTCGTTTTCTGCTATCTCTCTCTCTCACACAAAATATCCTGCAAACTTAAAGAAATTCTTGAGAAGAAATTTCAGAAATGTTGTCTACAATTTCTTTGTGTGTTAATTGAATCCTAGAAGTGTATTGCCTTAATCCCTGCAGCATAATAGTGGGGGCAATAATCACTTTAAGGACAGTGTTGATTACTTCATGCAATTATCCTCAAATCCTATTTATTCTTCATCATTCTGTAATTTTACTATCATTAAATATCTAAAAATGTTAGTGCTCCCACAATTTTGAAATATTCTTTCTACTTTTTTTTGTTGTCAGCTCAAATGTAATTTAAGTTATAGTTTTAGGTTTATATAAATTATCCTAATAAATAGTATTCTTAAATTTGGTTATCGTTAATATTTCATAACGTTTCATCAGCAATACTTTTTAACTTTTTATTATAATAATTAAATTAATTTAAAATAATTATTTAAATTACTTTCGTATTGACAAAAAATATAAAAAACATTTTGAGAGAGGGAGTACTAAAATTCAAATTGATTGTAAATAAAGCGGAAAAACGAGGAAAAGCTATATCAATGATCGGAAAGGGGCCAAACTTTTTGTACTAGAATAAAAAAATGTTTAGGCATCGTTTATTTGGGGAAAAATGTTTTTTTAAAATATTTTTTCCATTTTTCTGTGTTTGGTAATCACTGAAAAATAAAGTTATATAATATTTTTAAATTTATATTAATATTGATTCCCTTTATAAATTCTGACTCAGTCACCAAATGAAGGCGATACTTATAAACACATTAGAATAAATGAAGAAATTTGATATGTCAAGAAAAAACCTGCAATTAAGTTATGGTGATTAATTCAGATTTATTTTTGCTTTAGTATTATTTTAAAATCGTATTTAATTTTATTAATAACGTTCTTAATTACGATTTGTATTTTACTATTTTTTATTTTAGAAACAACATGAATTTTAAATATATTAAGCTTGTTTTATTTTCAAATGAAACAATCATCTTTTTTTTCAATTTCTAAAAGTCATGCAGTTGTTTGGGAAAAGGGTTTAAGCTTTAATCCATATATAAACGATATTACCATCCCTCAAAAAGCAAATCACGTTTTACTCCAGCCTTCCTTCTGTTTTATGCTATCTCTCTCTCTCCAAAAAATATTCTGCAAACTTTTAAAGAAATTCTTGAGAAGAAACTTTAGAAGTGCTTATGCAATTTCTGCTCTGGTGTAAGTTAATTGAATCCTAGGAGAAGTGTATTGCCTTAATCCCTCTTTGCAGCATAAATAGTGGGGCAATAATCACTTTAAGGGCGTGTGTTGATTATTTCACGCAATTATCCACAAATCCTATTTATTCTTGTAATTTTTGTAATTTTACTATCATTAAATATCTAAAAATGTTTAGTGCTCATACAATTCAGAAATTTTTCTTTTTACTTTTTTTTTTTTTTTTTTTTTGTTGTCAGCCTATAAGTTATTTAAATTATAGTTTTAGGTTTATATAAATTATCCTAATAAATATCTAAAATATTATTATTGATAATATTTATAACAGTTCATCAGTAATACTTTTTAAATTTTTTATTATAATAATTAAATTAACTTCAAAATAATTATTTAAAGACTTTTGTATTGACAAAAAATATAAAAAACATATTGAGAGAGGGCGTATTATAATTCAAATTGATTGTAATTAAAGCGGAAAAACAAGGAAAAGCTATATCGAAAGATCGGAAAAGGGTCCAAACTTTTTTGTACTAGGAATAAAATAAATATTTGAGGCTTTCAGTTTATTTGGGAAGAAAAGTTTTTTACAAAATATATTTTTCCATTTTCGATATTTGGTAATCACCGAAAAAATAAAAGTTATATAATATTTTTAAATTTATATTAATATTTGATTCCGTTTACTAAATTCTGAGCTCGATCTACATTTAAAATGAAGGCTTATACTTATAAACACATTAGAATAAATGAAGAAAATGTGATATGTCAAGAAAAAGACCACAACTGCAATTAAGTTGTGGTGATTAATTCGGATTTATTTTTGCTTTAGTATCATTATTTAAAATCGTAATTAATTTAATTAATTACCTTTCTAACTGATTTTATTTTACCTTGTATTTCTTTAATTTTAAAACGACATGACTTTTCACAAATATTAAATGTTTTATTTCAAATGCAAACAATCATCTTTTTTCTTTCTAAAAGTCATGCATTGTTCGGAAAAGGGTTTTCTTAATCGGATATATAAATAGTATTATCCTTCCTAAGCAAATCACGTTTTACTCAATTCCTTCCACTGTTTTTATCTATCTCTCTCTCACACACTGAAAATATTCTACAAACTTAAAAAGAAATTCTTGAGATGAAATTTGAAATACTTCTTAAACAATTTCTTGATGTGTTAATTGAATCCTAAAAGTGTATTGCCTTAATCCCTAAGCATATTTACTCCCACAATTCTAAAATTTTCTTTCTACTTTTTTTTTTGTTGTCAGCTCAAAAGTAAATTTAAAATTATAGTTTTAGGTTTATATAATTATCCTAATAAAATATCTAAAAATTTGTTATTGATAATATTTATAACGGTTCATCAATAATACTCTTTAAATTTTTTATTATAATAATTGGAAATTAACTTAAAAATAATTATTTAAAAAGTACTTTTAAATATATTGACAAAATATATAAAAAACATTTTGAGAGAGAGGAGTATTAAAATTCAAATTGATTGTAATTAAAGTGAAAAAACAAGGAAAAGTTATATCAAATGATCGGGAAAAGGGGCCAAACTTTTTGTATCTAGAATAAAAAAAAAATATTTAGGCTCTCGGTTTATTTGGGAAAAATGTTTTTTTTTAAAAAAATATTTTTCCATTTTTTGGTGTTTGGTAATCACCAAAAAATAAATTTATATAATATTTTTAAATTTATATTAATATTGATTCCATTTACAAAATTCTGACCCCGTCACTAAAATGAAGGCAATACTTATAAACACATTACTAGGAATAAATGAAGAAATTTGATATGTCAAGAAAAGACCTGCAATTAAGTTATGGGTGATTAATTCGGATTTATTTGCTACTTTAGTATCATTTAAAATTGTAATTAATTTAATTAATTACGTTGATTTAAGCTTGAATTTTCTATTTTACTATTTATTTTATTTTAAAACAAACATGACTTTTAACAATATTAACTTGTTTTATTTCAAATGAAACAATCATCTTTTTTCATTTCCCTAAAAGTCACTCAGATTGTTGAGAAAAGGGTTTCTTAATCATATATAAACGATTATTATCACTCAAAGCAAATCACGTTTTACTCCAATTCCTTCTATTTTTTAGCTATATCTCTCTCTACACACAAATATTCTAAAAAAAACTTAAAGGAAATTCTTGAGAAGAAATTCCCTCCTGAAGTTATTGCATCATGCAATTTCCTTTGTCGTGTTAATTGAATCCCTAGGAATTGTAATGCCTTAATCCCTGCGGCATAATAAGTGGGGGGAAATAATCACTTTTAAGGAGCCAATTTTGATTACTTCACGCAATTATCCACAAATCCTATTTATTCTTCATCATTTTGTACATGTTTACTATCATTAAATATCTAAAAATGTTAGTACTCCCACAATTATGAAATTTTCTTTCTACTTTTTTTTTTGTTGTCGGCGCAAAAAGTAATTTAAATTATAGTTTTAGGTTTATATAATTATCTCTAATAAATATCTAAAATTTGTTATTGATAATATTTATAACGGTTCATCAGTAATACTTTTTTAATTTTTATTATAATAATTAAATTAAATTAAAATAATTATTTAAAGCACTTTCGTATTGAAAAAAATATAAAAAACATTTTGAGAGAGAGGGAGTATTAAAATTCAAATTGATCGTAATTAAAGCGTAAAAACAAGGAAAAGCTAGATCAAAGATCGGAAAGGGGCCAAACATTTTGTACTAGAATAAAAAAATATTTAGGCACCGTTTATTTGGGAAAATGGTTTTTAAAAAATAGTTTTCCATTTTTCGTTGTTTTGTAATCACCAAAAAATAAAGTTATATTATATTTTTAAATTTATATTAATATTGATTCCATTTACAAAATCTTACTCCGTCACTAAAATGAAGGCGGTACTTATAAACACATTAGAATAAATGAAGAAATGTGATATGTCAAGAAAAGACCTGCAATTAAGTTATGGTGATTAATTCGGATTTATTTTTGCATTAGTATCATTTTAATATCATAATTAACATAATTAATTACCTTTTTAACTGATTTTATTTACTATTTCTTTATTTTTAAAACAACATTACATTTCACAATATTAAATGTTCTATTTCAAATGAAACAATCATCTTTTTTTATTTCTTAAAGTCATGATTGTTGGGAAAAGGATTTCTTAATCATATATAAAAAGTACTATCCTTCAAAGCAAATCACGTTTTACTCAATTCCTTCTGTTTTATCTATCTCTCTCTCACACACAAAATATTCTGCAAACTTAAAGAAATTCTTGAGAAGAAACTTCAGAAGTGATGTCTGCAATTTCTGGGAGTGTTAATTGAATCCTAGAAGTGTATTGCCTTAATCCCTGTGGCATAATAGTGAGGGCAATAATCACTTTAAGGACAGTGTTATTACTCCAACAATTCTGTAATTTTCTTTCTACTTTTTTTTGTTGTCATCTCAAAAGTAATTTAAATTATAGTTTTAGGTTTATATAATTATCCTAATAAATATCTAAAATTTGTTATTGATAATATTTATAACGGTTCATCAATAATACTTTTTAATTTTTTATTATAATAATTAAATTAACTTAAAATAATTATTTAAAGTACCTTTGTATTGACATAATATATAAAAAACATTTTGAGAGAGGGAGTATTAAATTTCAAATTGATTGTAATTAAAGCGAAAAAACAAGGAAAAGTTATATCAATGATCGAATAGGGGCCAATCTTTTTGTGCTAGAATAAAAAAAAAATTAGGCTCCGTTTATTTGGGAAAGATGTTTTTTACGAAATATTTTTTCCATTTTTCAGTATTAGGAAATCCCCAAAAAAATAAAGTTATATAATATTTTTAAATTTAAAGTACTTTTGTATTGACAAAATATATAAAAAACATTTTGAGAGAGGGAGTATTAAAATTCAAATTGATTGTAATTAAAGCGGAAAAACAAGGAAAAGTTATATCAATGATCGAAAAGGGGCCAAACTTTTTGTACTAGAATAATAAAAAATTTAGGCTCCGTTTATTTGGGAAAAAAATGTTTTTAAAAAAATATTTTATCCATTTTTTGGTGTTTGGTAATCACCGAAAAATAAATGTATTTAATATTTTTAAATTTATATTAATATTGATTCCATTTACAAAATTCTGACCCCGTCACTAAAATGAAGGCGATACTTATAAACACATTAGAATAAATGAAGAAATTTGATATGTCAAGAAAAGACCTGCAATTATGTTATGGTGGTTAATTCGGATTTATTTTTACATTAGTATCATTTTAAAATCGTAATTAATTTAATTAATTACGTTATTAACTGATTTTATTTTACTATTTTTTTTATTTCAAAACAACATGACTTTTAACAATATTAACTGTTTTATTTCAAATGAAACAATCATCTTTTTTCATTTCTAAAAGTCATGATTGTTAGGAAAATGGTTTCTTAATCATATATAAACAGTATTATCCCTCAAAGAAAATCACGTTTTACTCAATTCCTTCTGTTTTTTAGCTATCTCTCTCTCACACAAAATATTCTGCAAACTGAAAGAAATTCTTGAGAAGAAATTTCAGAAGTACTGTCTGCAATTTCTTGGTGTGTTAATTGAATCCTAGAAGTGTATTGCCTTAATCCCTGCAGCATAATAGTGGTGGAAATAATCACTTTAAGGACAGTGTTGATTACTTCACGCAATTATCCACAAATCCTATTTATTCTTCATCATTTTGTAATTTTACTATCATTAAATATCTAAAAATGTTAGTACTCCCACAATTCTGAAATTTTCTTTCTATTTTTTTTTTGTTGTCAGCGCAAAAGTAATTTAAATTATAGTTTTAGGTTTATATAATTATCCTAATAAATATCTAAAAATTTTTATAGATAATATTTATAACGGTTCATCAATAATACTTTTTAAATTTTTATTATAATAATTAAATTAACTTAAATTAATTATTTAAAGCACTTTCGTATTGACAAAAAATATAAAAAATATTTTGAGAGAGAGGGAGTATTAAAATTCAAATTGATCGTAATTAAAGCCTAAAAACAAGGAAAAGCTAGATCAAAGATCGGAAAGGGGCCAAACTTTTTGTACTAGAATAAAAAAATATTTAGGCTCCGTTTATTTGGGAAAAATGTTTTTTAAAAAATAGTTTTTTCATTTTTCGGTGTTTTGTAATCACCAAAAAATAAAGTTATATTATATTTTTAAATTTATATTAATATTGATTCCATTTACAAAATCTGACTCCGTCACAAAAATGAAGGCGGTACTTATAAACACATTAGAATAAATGAAGAAATGTGATATGTGGGCGCCTCCCAACTCCTGGACCTATAAACTCGTGTCTCAGGATGGAGGGTCCCAAAATACCTTCTTTTAAAAAAACTTTTCTTTATATTACTTGAAAAGTAAACAACCCCTTTTTAAAACAATTTCAAAATAACCTCTCTACTCGTAAGCGATATATAAACCTGTTTAAAACAGTTATAACATTTATAAGTTATAAGTACTACAACTGAAAAGGCTAACACAAGTCAACCATAAAACAAACCAATCTCAGGTTTAATTACAACACGACACAACTGAAAACATGTTTTATGAAAGTTATATACAAAATCTTTTCCCCAAAAGAATAACAACAAGCGATCTATCCCCAACGCCCAAACTAACACATACCACGACAATCCAAAAGATGTCCAAACTCCTTTCCAGTCTCACCGATCCGGTCCTCCTGTCTCAGCGGGATCTAAAACAATAAAGGGAGAGGGGTGAGATAATTCTGTAATTTTACTATCATTAAATATCTAAAAATGTTAGTACTCCCACAATACTGAAATTTTCTTTCTACTTTTTTTTTGTTGTCAACTCAAATGTAATTTTAATTATAGTTTTAGGTTTATATAATTATCCTAATAAATATCTAAAATTTGTTATTGATAATATTTATAACGGTTCTTCAATAATACTTTTTAAATTTTTATTATAATAATTAAATTAACTTAAAATAATTATTTAAAGTACTTTCGTATTGCAAAAAATATAAAAAAACATTTTGAGAGAGAGGGAGTATTAAAATTCAAATTGATTGTAATTAAAGCGGAAAAACAAGGAAAAGCTAAATCAAATATCGGAAAGTGGCAAAACTTTTTGTACTAGAATAAAAAAATATTTAGGCTCTCTTTATTTGGGAAAAATGTTTTTTTAAAAGAAATCCATTTTTCGGTGTTTGGTAATCATCAAAAAAATAAAGTTATATAATATTTTTAAATTTATATTAATATTGATTCCATTTACAAAATTCTGACTCCATCACTAAAATGAAGGCGGTACTTATAAACACATTAGAATAAATGAAGAAAGGTGATATTTCAAGAAAAGACCTACAATTAATTTATGGTGATTAATTCGGATTTATTTTTGCTTTAGTTTTATTTTAAAATCGTAATTAAATTAATTAATTACGTTTTTAACTAATTTTATTTTACTATTTTTTTATTTTAAAACAACATGACTTTTAACAATATTGACTGCTTTATTTCAAATGAAACAAACATCTTTTTTCATTTCTAAAAGTCATGATATTGTTAGGAAAACGGTTTCTTAATCATATATAAACAGTATTATCCCTCAAAGCAAATCATGTTTTACTCAATTCCTTCTGTTTTTTAGCTATCTCTCTCACACAAAATATTCTGCAAACTTAAAGAAATTCTTGAGGAGAAATTTCAGAAGTACTGTCTGCAATTTCTTGGTGTGTTAATTGAATCCTAGAAATGTTGAAATTCAAATTGATTATAATTAAAGCGGAAAAACAAGGAAAAGCTATATCAAAGATCGGAAAGTGGCCAAAATTTTTGTTCTAGAATAAAAAAATATTTAGGCTCCGTTTATTTGGGAAAAATGTTTTTTAAAAAATATTTTTTTCATTTTTCGGTTTTTGGTAATCAAGAAAAAATAAAGTTATAATAAATGAAGAAATATTTATACTCATTAATAATAATTTCTGAGCAACATTTGTTATAATAATTAAATTAATATGATATTTATTTAAAATATTGTGTATTGACAAAAAGGTGGAGAGAGAATGAGTGGAGGGTGTAATAAATTATAATGGTGATTGTAGTATTAAAATAATGTAGGAGAGAGAATGAGATGGGGTTGGGTAAATATTTTATTAATATAAAGTTTCCTTTATTTGGGAAAATGTGTGCATGTTAGCGGTAATGTTAGAAAAATAAAGTTATAATAAATGAAGAAATATTATATGTGATATGTCAAGAAAAGACCTGCAATTAAGTTATGGTGATTAGTTATTTAACTATTTTCCCCTTATAACTCGACTTTCATTACAATTATATATCAGTTTAGCCTGATTTATAACATTTTTGTAACATTCTCTAAAAAAAAAGAGAAGGTTTTTGTAACATCAAAATAAAGGATTTCTTTGATAATACGAAGATTAATTGGAGACATGGCAACACATCACTGAACTATTTTTTTTTTCAAAATGTTCTCACTGAAATTTTACATTTTTCAAAATGTGCTCTCTCCGTTAACAAATTCACTTAAAACTTAACGAAATTTATCCATATGACCTCACATGAATAGTCTTGTTAAATAAGACATAGGGAAAATATTTTTTTGGGGGGTGTTGTTGATAATATTTATAATTGTTCATCAATAATACTTTTTAAATTTTTATTATAATAATTAAATTAACTTAGAATAATTATTTAAAGTACTTTCGTATTGACAAAAAAAATTGAGAGAGAGGGAGTATTAAAATTCAAATTGATTGTAATTAAAGCGTAAAAACAAGGAAATGCTAGATCAAAGATCAAAAAGGGACCAAGCATTTTGTACTAGAATAAAAAATATTTAGGCTCCGTTTATTTGGGAAAAATGTTTATAAATTTTTTTTTTCCATTTTCGGTATTTGGTAATCACTTAGAAAAATAGAGTTATATAATATTTTTAAATTTATATTAAAAATATTGATTCCATTTACAAAATTTTGACTCTGTCACTAAAATGAAGGCGATACTTATAAACACATTAGAATAAATGAAGAAATGTGATATGTCAAGAAAAGACGTGCAATTAAGTTATGGTGATTAATTCGGATTTATTTTTACTTTAGTATCATTTTAAAATCTTATTTAAATTAATTACGTTTTTAACTTATTTTATTTTACTGCTTTTTTTAATTTTAAAACAACATGACTTTTAACAATATTAATTGTTTTATTTCAAATGAAACAATCATCTTTTTTCATTTCTAAAAGTCATGATTATTGGGAAAAGGGTTTCTTAATCATATATAATCAGTATTATCCCTCAAAGCAAATCACGTTTTAATCAATACCTTTTGTTTTCCGCTATCTCTCCCTCCAAAATATTCTGCAAACTTAAAAAAATTCTTGAGAAAAAATTTCAGAAGTGATGTCTGCAATTTCTTAGTGTGTTAATTTAATCCTATAAGTGTATTGCCTCCCTGCAACATAATAGTGGGGGAAATAATCACTTTAAGGACAGTGTTGATTACTTCATGCAATTATCCACAAATCCTATTTATTCTTCACCATTCTGTAATTTTACTATCATTAAATATCTAAAAAAGTTAGTGCTCCCACAATTTTGAAATTTTCTTTCTACTTTTTTTTTGTTGTCAGCTCAAATGTAATTTAAATTATAGTCTTAGGTTTACATAATTATCCTAATAAATATCTAAAATTTATTATTGATAATACTTATAACGCTTCATCAGTAATACTTTTTAAATTTTTATTATAATAATTAAATTAACTTAAAATAATTATTTAAAGTACTTTCGTATTGACAAAAAATATAAAAAACATTTTGAGAGAGAGAGTACTAAAATTCAAATTGATTGTAAATAAAGCGGAAAAACAAGGAAAAGCTATATCAAAGATCGGAAAGAGGCCAAACTTTTTGTACTAGAATAAAAAAATGTTTAGGCATCGTTTATTTGGGGAAAAATGTTTTTTTTAAATATTTTTTCCATTTTTCGGTGTTTGGTAATCACTAAAAAATAATGTTATATAATATTTTTAAATTTTTATTAATATTGATTCCATTTACAAAATTCTGACTCCGTCACTAAAATGAAGGCGGTACTTATAAACACATTAGAATAAATGAAGAAATTTGATATGTCAAGAAAAGACTTGCAATTTAGTTATGGTGACTAATTCAGATTTATTTTTGCTTTAGTATTATTTTAAAATCGTAATTAATTTAATTAATTATATTTTTAACTGATTTTCTTTTTACTATTTTTTTTATTTTAAAACAACATGATTGTTAACAATGTCAACTGTTTTATTTCAAATGAAACAATCATCTTTTTTTCATTTCTAAAAGTCATGATAGTTGGGAAAAGGGTTTCTTAATCATATATAAACAGTATTATACCCAAAGCAAATCACATTTTAATCAATTCCTTCTATTTTCTGCTATCTCTCTCTCTCACAAAATATTCTGCAAACTTAAAGAAAATCTTGAGAAGAAACTTCAGAAGAGATGTCTGCAACTTTTGGGTGAGTTAATTGAATCCTAGAAGTGTATCGCCTTAATCTCTGTGGCATAATAGTGAGGGCAATAATCACTTTAAGGACAATGTTGATTACTTCACGCAATTATCCACAAATCCTATTTATTCTTCGTCATTCTGTAATTTTACTATCATTGAATATCTAAAAAAATTTGTACTCCCACAATTTTGAAATTTTCTTTCTACTTTTTTTTGTTGTCAGCTCAAAATTAATTTAAATTATAGTTTTAGGTTTATATAATTATCCTAATAAATATCTAAAATTTATTATTGATAATATTTATAATGCTTCATCATAATACTTTTAAATTTTTAAAATAATAATTAAATTAACTTAAAATAAAATAATTATTTAAAGAACTTTCTTATTGACAAAAAATATTAAAAACATTTTGAGAGAGAGGGAGTATTAAAATTCAAATTGATTGTAATTAAAGCGGAAAAACAAGGAAAAGCTAGATCAAAGATCGGAAAGGGGCCAAGCTTTTTGTACTAAAATAAAAAAATATTTAGGCTCCGTTTATTTGGGAAAATTTTATTATTAAAAAATACTTTTTCCATTTTTCGGTGTTTGGTAATCACTAAAAAATAAAGTTATATAATATTTTTAAATTTATATTAATATTGATTCCCTTTACAAAATTCTGACTCCGTCACTAAAATGAAGGCGATACTTATAAACACATTAGAATAAATGAAGAAATTTGATATGTCAAGAAAAGAACTGCAATTAAGTTATTGTGATTAATTCGGATTTATTTTTGCTTTGGTATTATTTTAAGATCGTAATTAATTACGTTTTTAACTGATTTTATTTTACTATTTTTTTATTTTAAAATAACATGAATTTTAACATTATTAAGTTTTATTTCAAATGAAACAATCATCTTTTTTCATTTCTAAAATTTATGATTGTTGGGAAAAGGGTTTCTTAATCATATATAAACAGTATTATCCCTCAAAGCAAATCACGTTTTACTCAATTCCTTCTGTTTTCTGCTATCTCTCTCACTCACACAAAATATTCTGCAAACTTAAAGAAATTCTTGAGAAGAAATTTCAGAAGTGTTGTCTACAATTTTTTGTGTGTTAATTGAATCCTAGAAGTGTATGCCTTAATCCCTGCAGCATAATAGTGGGGGCAATAATCACTTTAAGGACAGTGTTGATTACTTCATGCAATTATCCACAAATCCTATTTATTCTTCATCATTCTGTAATTTTACTATCATTAAATATCTAAAAATGTTAGTGCTCCCACAATTTTGAAATTTTCTTTCTACTTTTTTTTTGTTGTCAGCTCAAATGTAATTTAAGTTATAGTTTTAGGTTTATATAAATATCCTAATAAATATCTTAAATTTGTTATCGTTAATATTTATAACGTTTCATCAGTAATACTTTTTAACTTTTTATTATAATAATTAAATTAATTTAAAATAATTATTTAAATTACTTTCGTATTGACAAAAAATATAAAAAACATTTTGAGAGAGGGAGTACTAAAATTCAAATTGATTGTAAATAAAGCGGAAAAACGAGGAAAAGCTATATCAATGATCGGAAAGGGGCCAAACTTTTTGTACTAGAATAAAAAAAAGTTTAGGCATCGTTTATTTGGGGAAAAATGTTTTTTTAAAATATTTTTTCCATTTTTCTGTGTTTGGTAATCACTGAAAAATAAAGTTATATAATATTTTTAAATTTATATTAATATTGATTCCCTTTACAAAATTCTGACTCCGTCACTAAAATGAAGGCGATACTTATAAACACATTAGAATAAATGAAGAAATTTGATATGTCAAGAAAAAACCTGCAATTAAGTTATGGTGATTAATTCAGATTTATTTTTGCTTTAGTATTATTTTAAAATCGTATTTAATTTTATTAATAACGTTCTTAATTGATTTTATTTTACTATTTTTTTATTTTAAAACAACATGAATTTTAAATATATTAACTGTTTTATTTCAAATGAAACAATCATCTTTTTTCATTTCTAAAAGTCATGATTGTTGGGAAAAGGGTTTCTTAATCATATATAAACAGTATTATCCCTCAAAGCAAATCACGTTTTACTCAATTCCTTCTGTTTTATGCTATCTCTCTCTCTCAAAAAATATTCTGCAAACTTAAAGAAATTCTTGAGAAGAAACTTTAGAAGTGCTTTATGCAATTTCTTGGTGTGTTAATTGAATCCTAGAAGTGTATTGCCTTAATCCCTGCAGCATAATAGTGGGGGCAATAATCACTTTAAGGACAGTGTTGATTATTTCACGCAATTATCCACAAATCCTATTTATTCTTGTAATTTTGTAATTTTACTATCATTAAATATCTAAAAATGTTAGTTCTCATACAATTCAGAAATTTTCTTTTTACTTTTTTTTTTGTTGTCAGCTCAAAAGTTATTTAAATTATAGTTTTAGGTTTATATAATTATCCTAATAAATATCTAAAATTTATTATTGATAATATTTATAACAGTTCATCAGTAATACTTTTTAAATTTTTATTATAATAATTAAATTAACTTCAAATAATTATTTAAAGACTTTTTGTATTGACAAAAAATATAAAAAACATATTGAGAGAGGGCGTATTATAATTCAAATTGATTGTAATTAAAGCGGAAAAACAAGGAAAAGTTATATCAAAGATCGAAAAGGGGCCAAACTTTTTGTACTAGAATAAAATAAATATTTAGGCTCCGTTTATTTGGGAAAAAAGTTTTTTACAAATTATTTTTTCCATTTTTCGATATTTGGTAATCACCGAAAAAATAAAGTTATATAATATTTTTAAATTTATATTAATATTTATTCCGTTTACTAAATTCTGACTCCATCACTAAAATGAAGGCTATACTTATAAACACATTAGAATAAATGAAGAAATGTGATATGTCAAGAAAAGACCTGCAATTAAGTTGTGGTGATTAATTCGGATTTTTTTTTTGCTTTAGTATCATTTTAAAATCGTAATTAATTTAATTAATTACCTTTCTAACTGATTTTATTTACTATTTCTTTATTTTAAAACGACATGAATTTTCACAATATTAAATGTTTTATTTCAAATGAAACAATCATCTTTTTTTCATTTCTAAAAGTCATGATTGTTCGGAAAAGGGTTTCTTAATCAGATATAAACAGTATTATCCTTCTAAGCAAATCACGTTTTACTCAATTCCTTCTGTTTTATCTATCTCTCTCTCACACACAAAATATTCTACAAACTTAAAGAAATTCTTGAGATGAAATTTCAGAAATACTTTAAACAATTTCTTGATGTGTTGATTGAATACTAAAAGTGTATTGCCTTAATCCCTACAGCAAAATAGTGAGGGCAATAATAACTTTAAGGACAGTGTTATTACTCAACAATTCTGTAATTTTCTTTCTACTTTTTTTTGTTGTCAGCTCAAAAGTAATTTAAATTATAGTTTTAGGTTTATATAATTATCCTAATAAATATCTAAAATTTGTTATTGATAATATTTATAACGGTTCATCAATAATACTCTTTAATTTTTTATTATAATAATTAAATTAACTTAAAATAATTATTTAAAGTACTTTTATATTGACAAAATATATAAAAAACATTTTGAGAGAGGGAGTATTAAAATTCAAATTGATTGTAATTAAAGTGGAAAAACAAGGAAAAGTTATATCAATGATCGAAAAGGGGCCAAACTTTATGTACTAGAATAAAAAAAAATTTAGGCTCCGTTTATTTGGGAAAAAATGTTTTTTAAAAAATGTTTTATCCATTTTTTGGTGTTTGGTAATCACCGAAAAATAAATGTATTTAATATTTTTAAATTTATATTAATATTGATTCCATTTACAAAATTCTGACCCCGTCACTAAAATGAAGGCGATACTTATAAACACATTAGAATAAATGAAGAAATTTGATATGTCAAGAAAAAAAGACTCAAGTAATTATGTTATGGTGGTTAATTCGGATTTATTTTTACATTAGTATCATTTTAAAATCATAATTAATTTAATTAATTACGTTATTAACTGATTTTATTTTACTATTTTTTTTATTTCAAAACAACATGACTTTTAACAATATTAACTGTTTTATTTCAAATGAAACAATCATCTTTTTTCATTTCTAAAAGTCATGATTGTTGAGAAAAGGGTTTCATAATCATATATAAACATTATTATCCCTCAAAGCAAATCACGTTTTACTCAATTCCTTCTATTTTTTAGCTATATCTCTCTCTCACAAAATATTACGCAAACTTAAAGAAATTCTTGAGAAGAAATTTCAAAAGTATTATGTCTCAATTTCTTGGTGTGTTAATTGAATCCTAGAAGTGTATTGCCTTAATCCTCGCAAAGATAATAGTGGTGGAAATAATCACTTTAAGGACAAAGTGTTGATTACTTCACGCAATTATCCACAAATCCTATTTATTCTTCATCATTTTGTAATTTTACTATCATTAAATATCTAAAATGTTAGTACTCCCACAATTCCCAAATTTTCTTTCTATTTTTTTGTTGTCAGCGCAAAAGTAATTTAAATTATAGTTTTAGGTTTATATAATTATCCTAATAAATATCTAAAATTTGTTATAGATAATATTTATAACGGTTCATCAATAATACTTTTTAAATTTTTATTATAATAATTAAATTAACTTAAATTAATTATTTAAAACACTTTCGTATTGACAAAAAATATAAAAAACATTTTGAGAGAGAGGGAGTATTAAAATTCAAATTGATCGTAATTAAAGCCTAAAAACAAGGAAAAGCTAGATCAAAGATCGGAAAGGGGCCAAACTTTTTGTACTAGAATAAAAAAATATTTAGGCTCCGTTTATTTGGGAAAAATGTTTTTAAAAAAATAGTTTTTCATTTTCGGTGTTTTGTAATCACCAAAAAATAAAGTTATATTATATTTTTAAATTTATATTAATATTGATTCCATTTACAAAATCTGACTCCGTCACAAAAATGAAGGCGGTACTTATAAACACATTAGAATAAATGAAGAAATGTGATATGTGGGCGCCTCCCAACTCCTGGACCTATAAACTCGTGTCTCAGGATGGAGGGTCCCAAAATACCTTCTTTTAAAAAAACTTTTCTTTATATTACTTGAAAAGTAAACAACCCCTTTTTAAAACAATTTCAAAATAACCTCTCTACTCGTAAGCGATATATAAACCTGTTTAAAACAGTTATAACATTTATAAGTTATAAGTACTACAACTGAAAAGGCTAACACAAGTCAACCATAAAACAAACCAATCTCAGGTTTAATTACAACACGACACAACTGAAAACATGTTTATGAAAGTTATATACAAAATCTTTTCCCAAAAGAATAACAACCGCAATCTATCCCCAACTGCCCAAACCAACACATACCCTGACAATCCAAAAGATGTCCAAAATCCTTTCCAGTCGCACCGATCCGGTCCTCCTGTCTCAGCGGGATCTAAAACAATAAAGGGAGAGGGGTGAGATAATTCTGTAATTTTACTATCATTAAATATCTAAAAATGTTAGTACTCCCACAATACTGAAATTTTCTTTCTACTTTTTTTTTGTTGTCAACTCAAATGTAATTTTAATTATAGTTTTAGGTTTATATAATTATCCTAATAAATATCTAAAATTTGTTATTGATAATATTTATAACGGTTCTTCAATAATACTTTTTAAATTTTTATTATAATAATAAAATTAACTTAAAATAATTATTTAAAGTACTTTCGTATTGAGAAAAAATATAAAAAACATTTTGAGAGAGAGGGAGTATTAAAATTCAAATTGATTGTAATTAAAGCGGAAAAACAAGGAAAAGCTAAATCAAATATCGGAAAGTGGCAAAACTTTTTGTACTAGAATAAAAAAATATTTAGGCTCTCTTTATTTGGGAAAAAATGTTTTTTTAAAAGAAATCCATTTTTCGGTGTTTGGTAATCATCAAAAAATAAAGTTATATAATATTTTTAAATTTATATTAATATTGATTCCATTTACAAAATTCTGACTCCATCACTAAAATGAAGGCGGTACTTATAAACACATTAGAATAAATGAAGAAAGGTGATATTTCAAGAAAAGACCTACAATTAATTTATGGTGATTAATTCGGATTTATTTTTGCTTTAGTTTTATTTTAAAATCGTAATTAAATTAATTAATTACGTTTTTAACTAATTTTATTTTACTATTTTTTTATTTTAAAACAACATGACTTTTAACAATATTGACTGCTTTATTTCAAATGAAACAAACATCTTTTTTCATTTCTAAAAGTCATGATATTGTTAGGAAAACGGTTTCTTAATCATATATAAACAGTATTATCCCTCAAAGCAAATCATGTTTTACTCAATTCCTTCTGTTTTTTAGCTATCTCTCTCACACAAAATATTCTGCAAACTTAAAGAAATTCTTGAGGAGAAATTTCAGAAGTACTGTCTGTAATTTCTTGGTGTGTTAATTGAATCCTAGAAGTACTGAAATTCAAATTGATTATAATTAAAGCGGAAAAACAAGGAAAAGCTATATCAAAGATTAGAAAGTGGCCAAAATTTTTGTTCTAGAATAAAAAAATATTTAGGCTCCGTTTATTTGGGAAAAATGTTTTTTAAAAAATATTTTTTTCATTTTTCGGTTTTTGGTAATCACCGAAAAATAAAGTTATAATAAATGAAGAAATATTATATGTGATATGTAAAGAAAAGACCTGCAATTAAGTTATGGTGATTAGTTATTTAACTATTTTCCCCTTATAACTCGACTTTCATTACAATTATATATCAGTTTAGCCTGATTTATAACATTTTTGTAACATTCTCTAAAAAAAAAAGAGAAGGTTTTTGTAACATCAAAATAAAGGATTTCTTTGATAATACGAAGATTAATTGGAGACATGGCAACACATCACTGAACTATTTTTTTTTTCAAAATGTTCTCACTGAAATTTTACATTTTTCAAAATGTGCTCTCTCCGTTAACAAATTCACTTAAAACTTAACGAAATTTATCCATATGACCTCACATGAATAGTCTTGTTAAATAAGACATAGGGAAAATATTTTTTTGGGGGGTGTTGTTGATAATATTTATAATTGTTCATCAATAATACTTTTTAAATTTTTATTATAATAATTAAATTAACTTAGAATAATTATTTAAAGTACTTTCGTATTGACAAAAAAAATTGAGAGAGAGGGAGTATTAAAATTCAAATTGATTGTAATTAAAGCGTAAAAACAAGGAAATGCTAGATCAAAGATCAGAAAGGGACCAAGCATTTTGTACTAGAATAAAAAATATTTAGGCTCCGTTTATTTGGGAAAAATGTTTATAAATTTTTTTTTTCCATTTTTCGGTATTTGGTAATCACCGAAAAATAGAGTTATATAATATTTTTAAATTTATATTAAAAATGTTGATTCCATTTACAAAATTTTGACTCTGTCACTAAAATGAAGGCGATACTTATAAACACATTAGAATAAATGAAGAAATGTGATATGTCAAGAAAAGACGTGCAATTAAGTTATGGTGATTAATTCGGATTTATTTTTACTTTAGTATCATTTTAAAATCTTATTTAATTAATTACGTTTTTAACTTATTTTATTTTACTGCTTTTTTTAATTTTAAAACAACATGACTTTTAACAATATTAATTGTTTTATTTCAAATGAAACAATCATCTTTTTTCATTTCTAAAAGTCATGATTATTGGGAAAAGGGTTTCTTAATCATATATAATCAGTATTATCCCTCAAAGCAAATCACGTTTTAATCAATACCTTTTGTTTTCCGCTATCTCTCCCTCCAAAATATTCTGCAAACTTAAAGAAATTCTTGAGAAAAAATTTCAGAAGTGATGTCTGCAATTTCTTAGTGTGTTAATTTAATCCTATAAGTGTATTGCCTCCCTGCAACATAATAGTGGGGAAATAATCACTTTAAGGACAGTGTTGATTACTTCATGCAATTATCCACAAATCCTATTTATTCTTCACCATTCTCAGTAATTTTACTATCATTAAATATCTAAAAAGTTAGTGCTCCCACAATTTTGAAATTTTCTTTCTACTTTTTTTGTTGTCAGCTCAAATGTAATTTAAATTATAGTCTTAGGTTTACATAATTATCCTAATAAATATCTAAAATTTATTATTGATAATACTTATAACGCTTCATCAGTAATACTTTTTAAATTTTTATTATAATAATTAAATTAACTTAAAATAATTATTTAAAGTACTTTCGTATTGACAAAAAATAAAAACATTTTGAGAGAGAGTACTAAAATTCAAATTGATTGTAAATAAAGCGGAAACAGAAGGAAAAGCTATATCAAAGATCGGAAAGGGGCCAAACTTTTTGTACTAGAATAAAAAAATGTTTAGGCATCGTTTATTTGGGGAAAAATGTTTTTTTTAAATATTTTTTCCATTTTTCGGTGTTTGGTAATCACTAAAAAATAATGTTATATAATATTTTTAAATTTTTATTAATATTGATTCCATTTACAAAATTCTGACTCCGTCACTAAAATGAAGGCGGTACTTATAAACACATTAGAATAAATGAAGAAATTTGATATGTCAAGAAAAGACTTGCAATTTAGTTATGGTGATTAATTCAGATTTATTTTTGCTTTAGTATTATTTTAAAATCGTATTTAATTTTATTAATTACGTTCTTAATTGATTTTATTTTACTATTTTTTTTATTTTAAAACAACATGAATTTTAAATATATTAACTGTTTTTACTATCATTAAATATCTAAAAAAATTTGTACTCCCACTATTTTGAAATTTTCTTTCTACTTTTTTTTGTTGTCAGCTCAAAATTAATTTAAATTGTAGTTTTAGGTTTATATAATTATCCTAATAAATATCTAAAATTTATTATTGATAATATTTATAATGCTTCATCATAATACTTTTAAATTTTTAAAATAATAATTAAATTAACTTAAAATAAAATAATTATTTAAAGAACTTTCTTATTGACAAAAAATATTAAAAACATTTTGAGAGAGAGGGAGTATTAAAATTCAAATTGATTGTAATTAAAGCGGAAAAACAAGGAAAAGCTAGATCAAAGATCGGAAAGGGGCCAAGCTTTTTGTACTAAAATAAAAAAATATTTAGGCTCCGTTTATTTGGGAAAATTTTATTATTAAAAAATACTTTTTCCATTTTTTCGTGTTTGGTAATCACTTAAAAAATAAAGTTATATAATATTTTTAAATTTATATTAATATTGATTCCCTTTACAAAATTCGACTCAGTCACTAAAATGAAGGCGATACTTATAAACACATTAGAATAAATGAAGAAATTTGATATGTCAAGAAAAGACCCAATTAAGTTATTGTGATTAATTCGGATTTATTTTTGCTTTGGTATTATTTTAAGATCGTAATTAATTACGTTTTTAACTGATTTTATTTTACTATTTTTTTATTTTAAAATAACATGAATTTTAACATTATTAAGTTTTATTTCAAATGAAACAATCATCTTTTTTCATTTCTAAAATTTATGATTGTTGGGAAAAGGGTTTCTTAATCATATATAAACAGTATTATCCCTCAAAGCAAATCACGTTTTACTCAATTCCTTCTATTTTTGTCTATCTCTCACTCACACAAAATATTCTGCAAACTTAAAGAAATTCTTGAGAAGAAATTTCAGAAGTGTTGTCTACAATTTTTTGTGTGTTAATTGAATCCTAGAAGTGTATGCCTTAATCCCTGCAGCATAATAGTGGGGGCAATAATCACTTTAAGGACAGTGTTGATTACTTCATGCAATTATCCACAAATCCTATTTATTCTTCATCATTCTATAATTTTACTATCATTAAATATCTAAAAATGTTAATGCTCCCACAATTTTGAAATTTTCTTTCTACTTTTTTTTGTTGTCAGCTCAAATGTAATTTAAGTTATAGTTTTAGGTTTATATAAATATCCTAATAAATATCTTAAATTTGTTATCGTTAATATTTATAACGTTTCATCAGTAATACTTTTTAACTTTTTATTATAATAATTAAATTAATTTAAAATAATTATTTAAATTACTTTCGTATTGACAAAAAATATAAAAAACATTTTGAGAGAGGGAGTACTAAAATTCAAATTGATTGTAAATAAAGCGGAAAAACGAGGAAAAGCTATATCAATGATCGGAAAGGGGCCAAACTTTTTGTACTAGAATAAAAAAAAGTTTAGGCATCGTTTATTTGGGGAAAAATGTTTTTTTTTAAATATTTTTTCCATTTTTCTGTGTTTGGTAATCACTGAAAAATAAAGTTATATAATATTTTTAAATTTATATTAATATTGATTCCCTTTACAAAATTCTGACTCCGTCACTAAAATGAAGGCGATACTTATAAACACATTAGAATAAATGAAGAAATTTGATATGTCAAGAAAAAACCTGCAATTAAGTTATGGTGATTAATTCAGATTTATTTTTGCTTTAGTATTATTTTAAAATCGTATTTAATTTTATTAATTACGTTCTTAATTGATTTTATTTTACTATTTTTTTTATTTTAAAACAACATGAATTTTAAATATATTAACTGTTTTATTTCAAATGAAACAATCATCTTTTTTCATTTCTAAAAGTCATGATTGTTGGGAAAAGGGTTTCTTAATCATATATAAACAGTATTATCCCTCAAAGCAAATCACGTTTTACTCAATTCCTTCTGTTTTATGCTATCTCTCTCTCTCAAAAAATATTCTGCAAACTTAAAAAAATTCTTGAGAAGAAACTTTAGAAGTGCTGTCTGCAATTTCTTGGTGTGTTAATTAAATCCTAGAAGTGTATTGCCTTAATCCCTGCAGCATAATAGTGGGGGCAATAATCACTTTAAGGACAGTGTTGATTATTTCACGCAATTATCCACAAATCCTATTTATTCTTGTAATTTTGTAATTTTACTATCATTAAATATCTAAAAATGTTAGTTCTCATACAATTCAGAAATTTTCTTTTTACTTTTTTTTTTGTTGTCAGCTCAAAAGTTATTTAAATTATAGTTTTAGGTTTATATAATTATCCTAATAAATATCTAAAATTTATTATTGATAATATTTATAACAGTTCATCAGTAATACTTTTTAAATTTTTATTATAATAATTAAATTAACTTCAAATAATTATTTAAAGACTTTTTGTATTGACAAAAAATATAAAAAACATATTGAGAGAGGGCGTATTATAATTCAAATTGATTGTAATTAAAGCGGAAAAACAAGGAAAAGTTATATCAAAGATCGGAAAGGGTCCAAACTTTTTGTACTAGAATAAAATAAATATTTAGGCTCCGTTTATTTGGGAAAAAAGTTTTTTACAAAATATTTTTTCCATTTTTCGATATTTGGTAATCACCGAAAAAATAAAGTTATATAATATTTTTAAATTTATATTAATATTGATTCCGTTTACTAAATTCTGACTCCGTCACTAAAATGAAGGCTATACTTATAAACACATTAGAATAAATGAAGAAATGTGATATGTCAAGAAAAGACCTGCAATTAAGTTGTGGTGATTAATTCGGATTTTTTTTTTGCTTTAGTATCATTTTAAAATCGTAATTAATTTAATTAATTACCTTTCTAACTGATTTTATTTACTATTTCTTTATTTTAAAACGACATGACTTTTCACAATATTAAATGTTTTATTTCAAATGAAACAATCATCTTTTTTTCTTTCTAAAAGTCATGATTGTTCGGAAAAGGGTTTCTTAAGCAGATATAAACAGTATTATCCTTCTAAGCAAATCACGTTTTACTCAATTCCTTCTGTTTTATCTATCTCTCTCTCACACACAAAATATTCTACAAACTTAAAGAAATTCTTGAGATGAAATTTCAGAAATACTTTAAACAATTTCTTGATGTGTTAATTGAATCCTAAAAGTGTATTGCCTTAATCCCTACTCAACAATTCTGTAATTTTCTTTCTACTTTTTTTTGTTGTCAGCTCAAAAGTAATTTAAATTATAGTTTTAGGTTTATATAATTATCCTAATAAATATCTAAAATTTGTTATTGATAATATTTATAACGGTTCATCAATAATACTCTTTAATTTTTTATTATAATAATTAAATTAACTTAAAATAATTATTTAAAGTACTTTTATATTGGCAAAATATATAAAAAACATTTTGAGAGAGGGAGTATTAAAATTCAAATTGATTGTAATTAAAGTGAAAAAACAAGGAAAAGTTATATCAATGATCGAAAAGGGGCCAAACTTTTTGTACTAGAATAAAAAAATATTTAGGCTCCGTTTATTTGGGAAAAAATGTTTTTAAAAAAATATTTTTTCCATTTTTTGGTGTTTGGTAATCACCAAAAAATAAATTTATATAATATTTTTAAATTTATATTAATATTGATTCCATTTACAAAATTCTGACCCCGTCACTAAAATGAAGGCAATACTTATAAACACATTAGAATAAATGAAGAAATTTGATATGTCAAGAAAAGACCTGCAATTAAGTTATGGTGATTAATTCGGATTTATTTTTACTTTAGTATCATTTTAAAATTGTAATTAATTTAATTAATTACGTTTTTAACTGATTTCATTTTACTATTTTTTTATTTTAAAACAACATGACTTTTAACAATATTAACTGTTTTATTTCAAATGAAACAATCATCTTTTTTTCATTTCTAAAAGTCATGATTGTTGAGAAAAGGGTTTCTTAATCATATATAAACATTATTATCACTCAAAGCAAATCACGTTTTACTCAATTCCTTCTATTTTTTAGCTATATCTCTCTCTCACACAAAATATTCTAAAAAAACTTAAAGAAATTCTTGAGAAGAAATTTCAGAAGTATTGTCTGCAATTTCTTTGTGTGTTAATTGAATCCTAGAATTGTAATGCCTTAATCCCTGCAGCATAATAGTGGGGGAAATAATCACTTTAAGGACAATTTTGATTACTTCACGCAATTATCCACAAATCCTATTTATTCTTCATCATTTTGTAATTTTACTATCATTAAATATCTAAAAATGTTAGTACTCCCACAATTATGAAATTTTCTTTCTACTTTTTTTTGTTGTCAGCGCAAAAGTAATTTAAATTATAGTTTTAGGTTTATATAATTATCCTAATAAATATCTAAAATTTGTTATTGATAATATTTATAACGGTTCATCAGTAATACTTTTTTAATTTTTATTATAATAATTAAATTAAATTAAAATAATTATTTAAAGCACTTTCGTATTGAAAAAAATATAAAAAACATTTTGAGAGAGAGGGAGTATTAAAATTCAAATTGATCGTAATTAAAGCGTAAAAACAAGGAAAAGCTAGATCAAAGATCGGAAAGGGGCCAAACATTTTGTACTAGAATAAAAAAATATTTAGGCACCGTTTATTTGGGAAAATGGTTTTTAAAAAATAGTTTTCCATTTTTCGTTGTTTTGTAATCACCAAAAAATAAAGTTATATTATATTTTTAAATTTATATTAATATTGATTCCATTTACAAAATCTTACTCCGTCACTAAAATGAAGGCGGTACTTATAAACACATTAGAATAAATGAAGAAATGTGATATGTCAAGAAAAGACCTGCAATTAAGTTATGGTGATTAATTCGGATTTATTTTTGCATTAGTATCATTTTAATATCATAATTAACATAATTAATTACCTTTTTAACTGATTTTATTTACTATTTCTTTATTTTTAAAACAACATTACATTTCACAATATTAAATGTTCTATTTCAAATGAAACAATCATCTTTTTTTATTTCTAAAAGTCATGATTGTTGGGAAAAGGATTTCTTAATCATATATAAAAAGTACTATCCTTCAAAGCAAATCACGTTTTACTCAATTCCTTCTGTTTTATCTATCTCTCTCTCACACACAAAATATTCTACAAACTTAAAGTAGTTCTTGAGAAGAAATTTCAGAAATACTGTCTGAAATTTCTTGGTGTGTTAATTGAATCCTAGAAGTGTATTGCCTTAATCCCTACAGCATAATAGTGAGGGCAATAATCACTTTAAGGACACTGTTATTACTCCAACAATTCTGTAATTTTCTTTCTACTTTTTTTTGTTGTCAGCTCAAAAGTAATTTAAATTATAGTTTTAGGTTTATATAATTATCCTAATAAATATCTAAAATTTGTTATTGATAATATTTATAACGGTTCATCAATAATACTTTTTAATTTTTTATTATAATAATTAAATTAACTTAAAATAATTATTTAAAGTACTTTTGTATTGACATAATATATAAAAAAACATTTTGAGAGAGGGAGTATTAAATTTCAAATTGATTGTAATTAAAGCGAAAAAACAAGGAAAAGTTATATAAATGATCGAAAAGGGGCCAATCTTTTTGTACTAGAATAAAAAAAATATTTAGGCTCCGTTTATTTGGGAAAGATGTTTTTTACGAAATATTTTTTCCATTTTTCTGTATTAGGTAATCCCCAAAAAAATAAAGTTATATAATATTTTTAAATTTAAAGTACTTTATTATTGACAAAATATATAAAAAACATTTTGAGAGAGGGAGTATTAAAATTCAAATTGATTGTAATTAAAGTGGAAAAACAAGGAAAAGTTATATCAATGATCGAAAAGGGGCCAAACTTTATGTACTAGAATAAAAAAAAAATTAGGCTCCGTTTATTTGGGAAAAAATGTTTTTTAAAAAATGTTTTATCCATTTTTTGGTGTTTGGTAATCACCGAAAATTAAATGTATTTAATATTTTTAAATTTATATTAATATTGATTCCATTTACAAAATTCTGACCCCGTCACTAAAATGAAGGCGATACTTATAAACACATTAGAATAAATGAAGAAATTTGATATGTCAAGAAAAGACCTGCAATTATGTTATGGTGGTTAATTCGGATTTATTTTTACATTAGTATCATTTTAAAATCATAATTAATTTAATTAATTACGTTATTAACTGATTTTATTTTACTATTTTTTTTATTTCAAAACAACATGACTTTTAACAATATTAACTGTTTTATTTCAAATGAAACAATCATCTTTTTTCATTTCTAAAAGTCATGATTATTGAGAAAAGGGTTTCATAATCATATATAAACATTATTATCCCTCAAAGCAAATCACGTTTTACTCAATTCCTTCTATTTTTTAGCTATATCTCTCTCTCTCACAAAATATTCTGCAAACTTAAAGAAATTCTTGAGAAGAAATTTCAAAAGTATTGTCTGCAATTTCTTGGTGTGTTAATTGAATCCTAGAAGTGTATTGCCTTAATCCCTGCAGCATAATAGTGGTGGAAATAATCACTTTAAGGACAGTGTTGATTACTTCACGCAATTATCCACAAATCCTATTTATTCTTCATCATTTTGCAATTTTACTATCATTAAATATCTAAAAATGTTAGTACTCCCACAATTCTGAAATTTTCTTTCTATTTTTTTTTGTTGTCAGCGCAAAAGTAATTTAAATTATAGTTTTAGGTTTATATAATTATCCTAATAAATATCTAAAATTTGTTATAGATAATATTTATAACGGTTCATCAATAATACTTTTTAAATTTTTATTATAATAATTAAATTAACTTAAATTAATTATTTAAAGCACTTTCGTATTGACAAAAAATATAAAAAACATTTTGAGAGAGAGGGAGTATTAAAATTCAAATTGATCGTAATTAAAGCCTAAAAACAAGGAAAAGCTAGATCAAAGATCGGAAAGGGGCCAAACTTTTTGTACTAGAATAAAAAAATATTTAGGCTCCGTTTATTTGGGAAAATGTTTTTTAAAAAATAGTTTTTTCATTTTTCGGTGTTTTGTAATCACCAAAAAATAAAGTTATATTATATTTTTAAATTTATATTAATATTGATTCCATTTACAAAATCTGACTCCGTCACAAAAATGAAGGCGGTACTTATAAACACATTAGAATAAATGAAGAAATGTGATATGTGGGCGCCTCCCAACTCCTGGACCTATAAACTCGTGTCTCAGGATGGAGGGTCCCAAAATACCTTCTTTTAAAAAAACTTTTCTTTATATTACTTGAAAAGTAAACAACCCCTTTTTAAAACAATTTCAAAATAACCTCTCTACTCGTAAGCGATATATAAACCTGTTTAAAACAGTTATAACATTTATAAGTTATAAGTACTACAACTGAAAAGGCTAACACAAGCCAACCATAAAACAAACCAATCCCAGGTTTAATTACAACACGACACAACTGAAAACATGTTTATGAAAGTTATATACAAAATCTTTTCCCAAAAGAATAACAACCGCAATCTATCCCCAACTGCCCAAACCAACACATACCCTGACAATCCAAAAGATGTCCAAACTCCTTTCCAGTCTCACCGGTCCGGTCCTCCTGTCTCAGCGGGATCTAAAACAATAAAGGGAGAGGGGTGAGATAATTCTGTAATTTTACTATCATTAAATATCTAAAAATGTTAGTACTCCCACAATACTGAAATTTTCTTTCTACTTTTTTTTGTTATCAACTCAAATGTAATTTTAATTATAGTTTTAGGTTTATATAATTATCCTAATAAATATCTAAAATTTGTTATTGATAATATTTATAACGGTTCTTCAATAATACTTTTTAAATTTTTATTATAATAATTAAATTAACTTAAAATAATTATTTAAAGTACTTTCGTATTGAGAAAAAATATAAAAAACATTTTGAGAGAGAGGGAGTATTAAAATTCAAATTGATTGTAATTAAAGCGGAAAAACAAGGAAAAGCTAAATCAAATATCGGAAAGTGGCAAAACTTTTTGTACTAGAATAAAAAAATATTTAGGCTCTCTTTATTTGGGAAAAAATGTTTTTTTAAAAGAAATCCATTTTTCGGTGTTTGGTAATCATCAAAAAATAAAGTTATATAATATTTTTAAATTTATATTAATATTGATTCCATTTACAAAATTCTGACTCCATCACTAAAATGAAGGCGGTACTTATAAACACATTAGAATAAATGAAGAAAGGTGATATTTCAAGAAAAGACCTACAATTAATTTATGGTGATTAATTCGGATTTATTTTTGCTTTAGTTTTATTTTAAAATCGTAATTAAATTAATTAATTACGTTTTTAACTAATTTTATTTTACTGTTTTTTTTATTTTAAAACAACATGACTTTTAACAATATTAACTGCTTTATTTCAAATGAAACAAACATCTTTTTTCATTTCTAAAAGTCATGATATTGTTAGGAAAACGGTTTCTTAATCATATATAAACAGTATTATCCCTCAAAGCAAATCACGTTTTACTCAATTCCTTCTGTTTTTTAGCTATCTCTCTCACACAAAATATTCTGCAAACTTAAAGAAATTCTTGAGGAGAAATTTCAGAAGTACTGTCTGCAATTTCTTGGTGTGTTAATTGAATCCTAGAAGTGTATTGCCTTAATCCCTGAAGCATAATAGTGGGGACAATAATAACTTTAAGGACAGTGTTAATTACTTCACGCAATTATCCACAAATCCTATTTATTCTTCATCATTCTGTAATTTTACTATCATTAAATATCTAAAAATGTTAGTACTCCCACAATTCTGAAAATTTCTTTCTACTTTTTTTGTTGTCAGCTCAAAAGTAATTTAAATTATAGTTTTAGGTTTATATAATTATCCTAATAAATATCTAAAATTTGTTATTGTTAATATTTATAACGGTTCATCAATAATAATTTCTAAATTTTTATTATAATAATTAAATTAACTTAAAATAATTATTTAAAGTACTTTCGTATTGACAAAAAATATAAAAAACACTTTAAGAGAGGGAGTACTAAAATTCAAATTGATTGTAATTAAAGCGGAAAAACAAGGAAAAGCTATATCAAAGATCGGAAAGTGGCCAAACTTTTTGTTCTAGAATAAGAAAATATTTAGGCTCCGTTTATTTGGGAAAATGTTTTTTAAAAAATATTTTTTTCATTTTTTGGATTTTGGTAATCACCGAAAAATAAAGTTATAATAAATGAAGAAATATTATATGTGATATGTCAAGAAAAGACCTGCAATTAAGTTATGGTGATTAGTTATTTAACTATTTTCCCCTTATAACTCGACTTTCATTACAATTATATATCAGTTTAGCCTGATTTATAACATTTTTGTAACATTCTCTAAAAAAAATAGAAGGTTTTTGTAACATCAAAATAAAGGATTTCTTTGATAATACGAAGATTAATTGGAGACATGGCAACACATCACTGAACTATTTTTTTTTTCAAAATGTTCTCACTTAAATTTTACATTTTTCAAAATGTGCTCTCTCCGTTAACAAATTCACTTAAAACTTAACGAAATTTAGCCATATGACCTCACATGAATAGTCTTGTTAAATAAGACATAGGGAAAATATTTTTTGGGGGGTTGTTGTTGATAATATTTATAACGGTTCATCAATAATACTTTTTAAATTTTTATTATAATAATTAAATTAACTTAGAATAATTATTTACAGTACTTTCGTATTGACAAAAAAAAATTGAGAGGGAGGGAGTATTAAAATTCAAATTGATTGTAATTAAAGCGTAAAAACAAGGAAAAGCTAGATCCAAGATCAGAAGGGACCAAGCATTTTTACTAGAATAAAAAATATTTAGGCTCCGTTTATTTGGGAAAAAATGTTTTTAAAAAAATATTTTTTCCATTTTTCAGTATTTGTAATCACCGAAAAATAGAGTTATATAATATTTTTAAATTTTATTAATAATATTGATTCCATTTACAAAATTTTGACTCTATCACTAAAATGAAGGCGGTACTTCTAAACACATTAGAATAAATGAAGAAATGTGATATGTCAAGAAAAGACCTGCAATTAAGTTATGGTGATTAATTCGGATTTATTTTTAATTTAGTATCATTTTAAAATCGTAATTAATTTAATTAATTACATTTTTAACTTATTTTATTTTACTGCTTTTTTAAATTTTAAAACTACATGACTTTTAACAATATTAACTGTTTTGTTTCAAATGAAACAATCATCTTTTTTCATTTCTAAAAGTCATGATTATTGGGAAAAGGGTTTCTTAATCATATATAATCAGTATTATCCCTCAAAGCAAATCACGTTTTAATCAATACCTTCTGTTTTCCGCTATCTCTCCCTCTCCAAAATATTCTGCAAACTTAAAGAAATTCTTGAGAAAAAATTTCAGAAGTGATGTCTGCAACTTCTTAGTGTGTTAATTTAATCCTATAAGTGTATTGCCTTAATCCCTGCAACATAATAGTGGGGACAATAATCACTTTAAGGACAGTGTTGATTACTTCATGCAATTATCCACAAATCCTATTTATTCTTCATCATTCTGTAATTTTACTATCATTAAATATCTAAAAATGTTTGTGCTCCCACAATTTTGAAATTTTCTTTCTACTTTTTTTTGTTGTCATCTCAAATGTAATTTAAATTATAGTTTTAGGTTTATATAATTATCCTAGTAAATATCTAAAATTTGTTATTGATAATATTTATAACGGTTCATCAATAATACTTCTTAATTTTTTATTATAATAATTAAATTAACTTAAAATAATTATTTAAAGTACTTTTGTATTGACAAAATATATAAAAAAACATTTTGAGAGAGGGAGTATTAAAATTCAAATTGATTGTAATTAAAGCGAAAAAACAAGGAAATGTTATATCAATGATCGAAAAGGGGCCAAACTTTTTGTACTAAAATAAAAAAATATTTTGTCTCCATTTATTTGGGAAAAAATATTTTTTTTAAAATATTTTTTCCATTTTTTGGTGTTTGGTAATCACCAAAAAATAAATTTATAAAATATTTTTAAATTTATATTAATATTGATTCAATTTACAAAATTCTGACCCCGTCACTAAATTGAAGGCGATACTTATAAACACATTAGAATAAATGAAGAAATTTGATATGTCAAGAAAAGACATGCAATTAAGTTATGGTGATTAATTCGGATTTATTTTTACTTTAGTATCATTTTAAAAACGTAATTAATTTAATTAATTACGTTTTAACTGATTTTATTTTACTATTTTTTTTATTTTAAATAACATGACTTTTAACAATATTAACTGTTTTATTTCAAATGAAACAATCATCTTTTTTCATTTCTAAAAGCCATGATTGTTGAGAAAAGGGTTTCTTAATCATATATAAACATTATTATCCCTCAAAGCAAATCACGTTTTACTCAATTCCTTCTATTTTTTAGCTATATCTCTCTCTCTCACAAAATATTCTAAAAAACATAAAGAAATTCTTGAGAAGAAATTTCAGAAGTATTGTCTGCAATTTCTTGGTGTGTTAATTGAATCCTAGAAATATTGCCTTAATCCCTGCAGCATAATAGTGGGGGAAATAATCACTTTAAGGACAGTGTTGATTACTTCACGCAATTATCCACAAATTCTATTTATTCTTCTTCATTTTGTAATTTCACTATCATTAAATATCTAAAAATGTTAGTACTCCCACAATTATGAAATTTTCTTTCTACTTTTTTTTGTTGTCAGCGCAAAAGTAATTTAAATTATAGTTTTAGGTTTATATAATTATCCTAATAAATATCTAAAATTTGTTATTGATAATATTTATAATGGTTCATCAGTAATACTTTTTAAATTTTTATTATAATAATTAAATTAAATTAAAATAATTATTTAAAGCACTTTCGTATTGAAAAAAAATATAAAAAACTTTTTGAGAGAGAGGGAGTATTAAAATTCAAATTGATCGTAATTAAAGCGTAAAAACAAGGAAAAGCTAGATCAAAGATCGGAAAGGAGCCAAACTTTTTGTACTAGACTAAAAAAATATTTAGGCTCCGTTTATTTGGGAAAAAATGTTTTTTAAATAATAGTTTTTCTATTTTTTGGTGTTTTGTAATCACCAAAAAATAAAGTTATATTATATTTTTAAATTTATATTAATATTGATTCCATTTACAATATCTGACTCCATCACTAAAATGAAGGCGGTACTTATAAACACATTAGAATAAATGAAGAAATGTGATATGTCAAGAAAAGACCTGCAATTAAGTTATGGTGATTAATTTGGATTTATTTTTGCTTTAGTATTATTTTAAAATCGTAATTAATTTTATTAATTACCTTTTTAACTGATTTTAATTTACTATTTTTTTTATTTTAAAGCAACATAATTTTAACAATATTAACAGTTTTATTTCAAATGAAACAATCATCTTTTTTCATTTTCAAAAGTCATGATTGTTGGGAAAAGGGTTTCTTAATCATATATAAACAGTATTATTCCTAAAAGCAAATCACGTTTTACTCAATTCCTTCTGTTTTCTACTATCTCTCTCTCTCACAAACTATTCAGCAAACTTAAAGAAATTCTTGAGAAGAAGTTTCAGAAGTGTTGTCTGCAATTTCTTGGTGTGTTAATTGAATCCTAGAAGTGTATTGCCTTAATCCCTTCACAAAATCTAGGGAGAAACGTGTTTCTCCATAATTTATGGAGAAACGGGTTTTTTCATTACGGGACACGGCTCACACCTGGGTGCCATTCACAACGCAGCAACAGTGGAAGCCGCCATAATTGTTGCTTCTCTGTTGATTTCAATTAAACCTAAACCCTACTATTGATTTCAATCCGATACACATTGATTTCAATTAAACCTAATGCCATAATTGTTGCCATTCACAACGCAACGTCAGCTTTCGTTGAAATCAATGAAACAAGGAAATGGGATTGGAATACAGACCCAAAATAGGAATAGGAGGAGTTGGAAAAAGAAAACCAACCTAGGATCAGAGAGTAAGGCGATGGAAAGAGCTTGATTTACGGCAGAGAAGAGGTTGACGGCGATGTGTGATCCTCCGTCGGGAGTATGCAATTCTTTTGGTAATTTGTAGTTCTGGATATCCAGAACCTTTTGAAAGGATATCCAGAACCTTTTGAAATGATATCCAGAAATTTATTAAAAGGATATCCAGAATCTTATGTAAATGATATCCAGAAATTTAGAATTGGCTTCTGGATATAAGTTTTAAGGCTTCTGGATATCCATATTCAATGTTCTTGATATCCAGAACCATGTGAAAGTGATATCCAGAATCAGATTTGGTCTTGGCCTTGGATTTGATCTCAAATCCTTTTTCTGGATATCCGTCCCTAAGCTTCTGGATATCAATCCCAAAGCTTCTGGATATCCAGAAAACCGTTTCTCCATAACTTATAGAGAAACGCGTTTCTCCCTAGACCTACTCTAATCCCTTCAGCATAATAGTGGGGGAAATAATCACTTTAAGGACAGTGTTGATTACTTCACGCAATTATCCACAAATCCTATTTATTCTTGTAAATCTGTAATTTTACTATCATTAAATATCTAAAAATGTTAGTGCTCCCACAATTCAGTTATTTTATTTCTACTTTTTTTTTCGGTTGTCAGCTCAAAAGTAATTTAAATTATAGTTTTAGGTTTATATAATAATCCTAATAAATATCTAAAATTTGTTATTGACAATATATATAAAGGTTCATCAATAATACTTTTTAAATTTTTATTATAATAATTAAATTAACTTCAAATAATTATTTAAAGTATTTCTGTATTGACAAAAAATATAAAAAAAAACATTTGGAGAGAGGGAGTATTATAATTCAAATTGATTATAATTAAAGCGGAAAAACAAGGAAAAGTTATATCAAAGATCAATAAGGGGCCAAACTTTTTGTACTAGAATAAAAAAATATTTAGGCTCCGTTTATTTGGGAAAAATGTTTTTTACGAAATATTTTTTCCATTTTTCGGTATTAGGTAATCCCCCAAAAAAAATAAAGTTATATAATATTTTTAAATTTATATTAATATTGATTCCGTTTACAAAATTCTGACTCCGTCACTAAAATGAAGGTGGTACATATAAACACATTAGAATAAATGAAGAAATGTGATATGTCAAGAAAAGACCTGCAATTAAGTTATGGTGATTAATTCGGATTTATTTTTGCTTTAGTATCATTTTAATATCATAATTAATTTAATTAATTACCTTTTTAACTTATTTTATTTACTATTTCTTTATTTTAAAACAACATTACTTTTCACAATATTAAATGTTTTATTTCAAATGAAACAATCATCTTTTTTCATTTCTAAAAGTCAAAATTGTTGGGAAAAGGGTTTCTTAATCATATATAAATAGTATTATCCTTCAAAGCAAATCACGTTTTACTCAATTCCTTCTGTTTTATCTATCTCTCTCTCACACACAAAATATTCTACAAACTGAAAGAAATTCTTGAGAAGAAATTTCAGAAATACTGTCTGCGATTTCTTGGTGTGTTAATTGAATCCTAGAAGTGTATTGCCTTAATCCCTACAGCATAATAGTGAGGGCAGTAATCACTTTAAGGACAGTGTTGATTACTTCACGTAATTATCCTCAAATCCTATTTATTCTTCATAATTCTGTAATTTTACTATCATTAATATCTAAAAATGTTATTACTCCAACAATTCTGAAATTTTCTTTTTCCATTTTTTTGTTGTCAGCTCAAAAGTAATTTAAATTATAGTTTTAGGTTTATATAATTATCCTAATAAATATCTAAAATTTGTTATTGATAATATTTATAACGGTTCATCAATAATACTTCTTAATTTTTTATTTTAATAATTAAATTAACTTAAAATAATTATTTAAAGTACTTTTGTATTGAAAAAATATATAAAAAAACATTTTGAGAGAGGGAGTATTAAAATTCAAATTGATTGTATTTAAAGCGGAAAAACAAGGAAAAGTTATATCAATAATCGAAAAGGGGCCAAACTTTTTGTACTAGAATAAAAAAAAATTTAGGCTCCGTTTATTTGGGAAAAAATGTTTTTTAAAAAATATTTTATCCATTTTTTGGTGTTTGGTAATCACCGAAAAATAAATTTATTTAATATTTTTATATTTATATCAATATTGATTCCATTTACAAAATTCTGACCCCGTCACTAAAATGAAGGCGATACTTATAAACACACTAGAATAAATGAAGAAATTTGATATGTCAAGAAAAGACCTGCAATTAAGTTATGGTGATTAATTCGGATTTATTTTTACATTAGTATCATTTTAAAATCGTAATTAATTTAATTAATTACGTTTTTAACTGATTTTATTTTACTATTTTTTTATTTTAAAACAACAGGACTTTTAACAATATTAACTGTTTTATTTCAAATGAAACAATCATCCTTTTTCATTTCTAAAAGTCATGATTGTTGAGAAAAGGGTTTCATAATCATATATAAACATTATTATCCCTCAAAGCAAATCACGTTTTACTCAATTTCTTCTATTTTTTAGCTATATCTCTCTCTCTCTCACAAAATATTCTGCAAACTTAAAGAAATTCTTGAGAAGAAATTTCAGAAGTATTGTCTGCAATTTCTTGGTGTGTTAATTGAATCCTAGAAGTGTATTGCCTTAATCCCTGCAGCATAATAGTGGTGGAAATAATCACTTTAAGGACAGTGTTGATTACTTCACGCAATTATCCACAAATCCTATTTATTCTTCATCATTTTGTAATTTTACTATCATTAAATATCTAAAAATGTTAGTACTCCCACAATTCTGAAATTTTCTTTCTACTTTTTTTTTAGTAGGTCTGCTGAGAAACGCGTTTCTCCATAAGTTATGGAGAAACGTGTTTTTTCAAAGGTTCTGGATATCAGTCTCAAAGGTTCTGGATATCCAGAACCCTTTGATCATGATATCCAGAAGTTATGTTAGAATGGGACCAACACATACCAACTTTCTGGATATCAACTTAAATAGATTCTGGATATCACTTTCAAAGAGTTCTGGATATCCTTTCAAAAGGTTCTGGATATCCAGAAACTTTCAAAATGAATAACCAGAAATTTAGAATTGCCCAAGCCAAGGCCATGGGCCAAGGTCATGGCCAATACAAAATTTCTGGATATCCTTTCAAAAGGTTCTGGATATCCTTTCAAAAGGTTCTGGATACCCGTTTCTCCATGGGCCAAGGTCATGGCCAATACAAAATTTCTGGATATCCTTTCAAAAGGTTCTGGATATCTAATACAAATGTTCTGGATATCCTTTTGAAAGGTTCTAGATATCCAGAAACTTTTCCCTACTTCTTTACCTCTCTCCCTACTACTTCACACACAACATCTCTCTCTCTCTCTCCCTCTCTCTTTCTCTCTCTAAATCTCTTTGACACACAGAGAGAGTAACACAGATCGATGGGTTGCTTACATTTTCTACAAATGGTACGTGGCAATGTTTTTAATTTCCTAGGTGCTATGGTATCTTTGGTTTTGGTTTTGAACGGACAGGGCTCTGGAACAGATTTGGGTATAGGGAGGTCTGGTGTGGATTTGGCCGGAGATTGATGGGGAGGTTGCCGGTGAATAGCTTTTGGGCAAGGGAGGTCTCGTCGGTTGGTTAGAAGGAGAAACCAGGTGAAGGTTTGGCCGGAGAGCTGGGTGAAGGTGATCGTTGTTGGGGGAGAATTGGTGATTGATTGGATCGGGGGAGGTTGAGGTTCGCCGGGGAACAGGTTGAGAGAATTGTTTGCGTATAGAGAGAAGGTTGGATTTGCGTTTAGAGAGAGATAGGAATGATTGTGGTATCTGCGGGGAAAAAAACCTGTTTCTCCATAAATTATGGAGAAACACGTTTCTCCCTAGATTTTGGCTTTTTTTGTTGTCAGCGCAAAAGTAATTTAAATTATAGTTTTAGGTTTATATAATTATCCTAATAAATATCTAAAATTTGTTATAGATAATATTTATAACGGTTCATCAATAATACTTTTTAAATTTTTATTATAATAATTAAATTAACTTAAAATAATTATTTAAAGCACTTTCGTATTGACAAAAAATATATAAAAAAAAAACATTTTGAGAGAGAGGGAGTATTAAAATTCAAATTGATCGTAATTAAAGCCTAAAAACAAGGAAAAGCTAGATCAAAGATCGGAAAGGGGCCAAACTTTTTGTACTAGAATAAAAAAATATTTAGGCTCCGTTTATTTGGGAAAAAATGTTTTTTAAAAAATAGTTTTTCCATTTTTCGGTGTTTTGTAATCACCAAATAATAAAGTTATATTATATTTTTAAATTTATATTAATATTGATTCCATTTACAAAATCTGACTCCGTCACTAAAATGAAGGCGGTACTTATAAACACATTAGAATAAATGAAGAAATGTGATATGTGGGCGCCTCCCAACTCCTGGACCTATAAACTCGTGTCTCAGGATGGAGGGTCCCAAAATACCTTCTTTTAAAAAAACTTTTCTTTATATTACTTGAAAAGTAAACAACCCCTTTTTAAAACAATTTCAAAATAACCTCTATACTCGGAGGCGATATATAAACCTGTTTAAAACAGTTATAACATTTATAAGTTATAAGTACTACAACTGAAAAGGCTAACACAAGACAACCATAAAACAAACCAATCCCAGGTTTAATTACAACACGACACAACTGAAAACATGTTTATGAAAGTTTTCTATACAAAATCTTTCCCCAAAAGAATAACAACCACAATCTATGCCCAACTGCCCAAACCAACACATACCCTGATAACCCAAAAGATGTCCAAACTCCTTTCTGGTCTCACCGGTCCGATCCTCCTGTCTCAGCGGGATCTAAAACAATAAGAGTAGGTCTGCTGAGAAATGCGTTTCTCCATAACTATGGAGAAACGTGTTTTTAATAGCCAGAAGCTATACGTTTGATAACCAGAAGAAAATTTCTGGATATCAGTCTCAAAGGGTTCTGGATATCCAGAAGCTTTGGAACGGATATCCAGAAGCCTTTGGGCGGATATCCAGAAAAAATAGATTTGAAGCCAAATCCAAGGCCAAGACCAGAAATTGCTTATTGAAGATTTTTGGATATCCAGAAACCTTCAAATGTATATCCAGAAACCATCAAATGAATATCCAGAAACATTTTGAAAGTTTCTGGATATTCATTTTGAAGGTTTCTGGATATCACTTTCATAAGCTTCTGGATATCCTTTCAAAGGGTTCTGGATATCCAGAACCTTTGAGACTGATATCCAGAAGTAATCATGGGACAAGGTCATGGCCAATACAAAAAGTTTCTGGATATCCTTGCAAAAGGTTCTGGATACCCGTAACCCGTTTCTCCATAACTTATGGAGAAACGCGTTTCTCCCTAGATTTTACGAAACAATAAAGGGAGAAGGGGTGAGATAAAATCTCAGCAAGCTATTATGTATGCAACAATATTCCATACAATATGCAACACATAAACAGGTTGCTCAATAACAAATATACAACACCAAACAGGTTGCTCAATAACCACATTGGTAAAGCGGTAAACACATTTCGTTACCTTCTCTTTACCTTTCCCATCTGAATCATATGTAGTACTACGGTGGGAGTAATACTCCACTCATTTGTGAACTGCTGGTGCATATTCACGTCTTATACGCTCCCTTTCAGAGAACCATATAAGATACCAGCTATCATATGAACTGTTCATACATATCCATAGAAGCTGTACACCCCCAAGCCGTGGCCACAGAAGGGGGAGCGGTCACAGGTATATGGAAATCTAAGCAACTTATGAAATATCTTCTCATAAGTGATAGTATTTCATATACCCCCGAGGATCAGCTGATATAAACCATATTCAAGCACATAACAGATACTTGAAAATAAGTCCACCCCATGGGACATCAATACATAACATGGTACTTATTCCTCATGTCAAACCAATCACAATAGTGCACATATATTTCAACACTATTGAATAATAACAATCTAATGACATGGTATTAATACTCATGCTCAACAAATGAAATAGTGCAACACGTATATAAACACTATGTGCACAACCAACTATGAATATGTAAACACTTATGGCACAATGTATATCACGTAAGCCCTACATATTCGTTACACAATATATAACTCAGTAACAGGGTATTAATACTCCTGCCCAAACCAATGAAGTAGTGCAACATCTATTTAATGCACTATATGAACCAACAACCATATACAAGTAACCACGTAGAGGTACAATGACATACAAGTAACCCTACTCGTTCATAATATAACATTAGACACCCTCTATAAAGGTTCCATGTTCAAATACCAAGTTTTATCAACTTTGGTTCAAGTTTTCCAATTGCCTTTCAACCCTTTTAAAGACAATTTTTAAAGCTTTTCCCATTATCCACTTGGACCATTTCAAGTTCCATTGTAAAGTACTAAAGTTGTACTAGAATCATAGTTGAAGAGTGTACCATTATATGTTGGTTAGACTAGGTGTTCAAAGCCTGGAAAAGTGTTCACAGGCTACAGGGTAGGGCACGACTCGTGCCCAGTTACACCCCCACTAGAAATAGTCGTCCCCAAGAGGTCACGACTTAGAACAACTTCAAGGCACGACTGAAGGCACGACTCGTGCCTCAGGGCACGACACGTGCCCTTGCCCAGAAACTGCTATTCTTTGCCAAACACCAGCTGCAGCAAAACAACAACTACAGCTCTCATTCAGCTACTACCAGGTCATCCAACAATAGTACATAACCCTGTTTTAGACCATAATATACTCCCTTCATACCCCATAACATATATATAACATGTTCCAATTCAACTCAAACCATTACATCACTCTTTGGACATATTCATCAACCTTACTTGTTTTGTTCCATTTCAACACCAAGAAAAATGGTTCCATCTTTACACCAAACCTTCATAACCTCATAATAACATCTTTACACAAGGCATGAATAGTTATAGAAAGAAAACATAACAACTTACCAAATTTTACCAAAATAAAAGGAAGATATAATCGGCTATTCTTGCTCTATTCAACTCCCTGAGCAATAATTTGAAGTCGGAATCAACAACGGATTGAAGGATGAATTTCTAGGATTTTCGGAAGATAAGCTAGGGTTTAAGGACCTTTCTAGACTGAGAGAGGAAGAGAGAAAGCTGAGGAAATAATATGGCTTCTTGAAGAAGCTAGGAAGAGATTTATATAAAATATTTTACACATAAGCTCCTCCAAGTTTGAAATCATACAAAACAACCACCTTGAGGTTATATTTACACTCAAGCTCCTCGACAACTTTCATAATACTTCCATTTCACAATTCAAGTATTACCATTTACTACACAAATCTCCCATTTCTTTTATTTAGACATTATATAATCCATATTGATTTATTAATATCTAAAATCAAATAATTTATCAACATAGAAAAATAACACATAACCATTCCATATATCACATATGCACAAGAGGAGATGCAATGCACCCCAACCCCACGTGCTCCACGTGTGACCAAAATGTGCCTAGATTTAGGGTCGTGACACTCACTCCCCCTTAAACAAAATTCGTCCCTAATTTGGACTTCACTTACCGGAATGATCAAACAAATCAGGATACTTCTGCCTCATCTCAGATTCCAGTTCCCAAGTAGCTTCCTCAATGGTGTGATTCTTCCAAAGAACTTTCACCATGGGAATACTCTTGGTACGCAATTCCCGGACCTGCCACTCCAGAATCCCTAGTGGTACCTCCACATAGGTCATAATCGCCTGGACATCCTCAGGAGGAGAACTCAATACATGAGAGGAATCATGACAGTACTTCCTCAACATGGACACATAAAATACATCATGGAGAGAAGAAAGAGATGGAGGTAGAGCCAATCGATAGGCTAACTCACCTACCTTCTCTAAAATCTCAAAATGACCAACAAATCTAGGAGCCAATTTCCCTTTGTTGCCAAAATTTTTAATCCCCGTTCTTGGTGAGATCTTCAAGAATACCAAATCACCAACCTGAAAGGATAACTCCCTTCTTCTAGTGTCGGCATAGCTCTTCTGACGACTCTGGGCTGTCCTTAATCTGTCACAGACCACTTTGATCTTCTAGTGTCGGCATAACTCCCTCTTGTAATAAAAATACCGAGCAAGTGTACTCACTACCGGTGTAGCAGTATGCAAATGCAGGGGTCGAATCCACAGAGACTCGTTGGTAAACAAGTAAAGTAAAAGCAGTAAATTTAGTAACCACAGTTTATAGCTTTGATTTAGAACTAAGAGCATAAAATAAATAACAAAAACTAAATAAACGAGAAAACAGATTATGAGCAGAGATTCGTAGATTGGATTTCACTTTACCATCACTCTATGCAGAATTTTACTTATAAAACATTAACTCAACTTCTAGGGTTCATTCACTTTAGCTAGGATCGACACGGTTAGGTGGCCGAATTACAATCCTAAATACTCTCTTAATATTGTAGATTCTATTACGGTACTACAATAAATCAAGAATACATTAAGAACACAAGAATATGAAAACCTAACTTTAATCGATTTCTATTACGGCCTCAATTAAAGTTATTCAATCAATAATGGTCTATGTATCAAGATCCCAAATTAATGGCGAATTCGATACCCAATTATTCAAAGACGAGTTCGTATATTAACATACATCTCAAATCTAAGAACAAGAAATTAAAATCTATTATTGAACTAGAAGGAATCAAATAGAAAGAATTTCCATATTTCCAGTTTAGTCCCTGAATTTTCCAATATTTCCAATTTAGCCCTTGAACTTCCAAATTTCAGTTTTGTCCCAAATTTTCCAAAATTACAATTTGATCCAAAAGCTTCCAAAGTATGCTCCAATCCTCCGTTTTCAACATTGCTGCACTTCAACCCCTGTACTTTCAAAACACTCACAAACCATATCAAATATACATAAAACTCGGGAATCAAATACAAAGAAAGCCTAAAAGTGCATCATTTGGATGGGTAAATACACATCCATCAAACACCCACAAACTAACCTTTTGCTCGTCCCGAGTAAAACTAAACTAAAAGAAGTAAAATAAAACTACTCTAACTACTAATACTAAAACATAAAAACAAAATAATTATTTTTGGGATGTTCTATCACAGATGAATCATTGGCCATACAAGTCTCAGATTCTCACCAACACACATAATCAACAAGTGCCACCACAGTAATGGGATTACAATCACATTGAAGCATAAAACTCACAATTTTCCACCGCGGCCTGAATGATGAATGAATTATGGGAGGTCACTGCCAACAACCTAAGATTGTTTATGGATTCACTAAGTGATGCTCTAAATCAATGTCATAAACAGTACAACTCAAAAAGGACACTCATATGCATATTTACACGATTGTCAACCCGGTTATCGATATTGAAAGAATAATATGGCTTAAAAGTTAAGTGCGAAAGATCGCAGGGCTAGGTTCATGGTTACAAATGAAGGTAAGGACATACGAACAAACAAAAGTGAAACTAGAAAGTCTTCTTGTAACAATACATCCCCACTTTGATGATAATTTCTCCACTCACCCTTATTACTTCCCAATGTGCCAACCCACAAACTAAAACTTTTTCATACATTGACATAGGATTGAGCACATTCCATTACTTTCTTTGGTCACCTTGAAACATAATTTCCACTTCAACATTAGAGAAGGCAAGGTTTTTTTTTATTTTACTTTTTTTTTACTTTGCACAAATGTATCTCAAAGAATGTGCATTTACTATTTTGCTCAAGCCCCTCTTTTTATTACATAACATGAACCACTTCTTTATTTTCGTGACCACTTTCCACTCAATCCTTTGATTTTCATAACATCCCCCAAAATATTTCCATTCTTTCCCTAGTTTCACTTTCTTGAAAAGGTGAGAAAATAGTGTATAACTTAAAAGGGTGGGATAATGAAGGTACCAATGAAGGCGAATGGTGGTCTAAGATAACCTCCCACTTTGTGAGAGATTCCATTCTTTTTCAAGCTCAAAAGGGGTTCTAGCGGAAAATTTTATATAGAAAGTGACTAGAAAGTTTAAGGCTCACAAAAAGAGATTCAAAGAATAGCCATATATATCAAGTAACCTATTGACGTGTTATTGACAATCATGCAAATATGTTCTAGGGACCCCGAGAATACACAAAGTGATCCCATAAAAGGCACCTAAGTTTATGACAATGACCAAGAATATGATACGGAAGTGAGAGGTGGTGCAATCATGATTTAAATGTCTCAATGCAATCCCAATCACCACACTAATAATAGCACATGTGATTTTTAAAATTAAAGCACACTCTAATCATCACAGACTTTGGCCAGCATCCCAACTATGAAAAGAACAAAAAATTTTAGATTTTTCTATTTTTTTTAGAGGGTGACACTATATACACTCCCCTATAAATCCACAAACTCGGAGAGATGTCTACCCCCAAACTCAAAACATGCTATGTCCTCATAGCAAAGAGAACAAAAGCGTGCCTTGGGCTTAATGGATGGCAAGACACTACTAAACAGTAATTAACATAAAATAAAATATACCTCATTGGGTTGCCTCCCAAGCAGCGCATTTGGTTAAAGTCGTTAGCCCGACTATGGTCCCAAGCTTACTTGGCCTTTGCTTTGCGGCCTTTGGACCATCTCTTCTCCTCACGGGCACAAACGCCCTTCTCTTTCCAAATCAGCTCTCCATTGTCAACAAGTAGGGGTAAAGCCACATTTATTTTTGAAACTTTACGCTTGTGCTTACCCCTTTTTCTTTTCTTTTTATTGGGGTTCCCACCCCCAAACTCAACCTTTTGTGCAACCTGCAGAACACCATTCTCACAACCAAGATCAAGAGAGTTATCATGCACAAAAATAGTAGCAAATATAGAATCAGATAAATCACTATAACTCTCCTCACTAACTTTACATTTTGAAGGCCCTTGTGGTAGATGTGATGGAATCGACTCTTTATGGGAGTCGTGTGGGGTGTGATACGACCCGTTACTCCTAGAGTATTGGTCGGCCTTAATGTTACTAGCCAAGAGGCACATGTCCGCATTATCCCCACTTTTCTCACATCCATTTACATCATCTTTAAAAATTGGAAAATCTGTTATGGCTCCTACAAAACCATCTTTGGGGAAGGGTTTCTTAACATTTTTAAGCATACAAAACTTACATTCCTCTCCCATACCTCTCAAGGACACCACCCCTTGACACACATCAATGGTGGCCTTAGTGTCAAACATAAATGGCCTCCCAAGCAGAATGGGAGTTTTCAGTTGTTCCTCACTTGATCCCTCCATACACATCACATAAAAGTCAATGGGGATAATGATTTTATCAATTTTAACCAACACCCCTTCAAGAACCCCTAAAGGTCTTTTAATTGAGAGATCCGCCAATTGCAAGTCTCTCATGGGTGGTTTCAACTCACATACCCCTAAACTTCTAAAAACATGAAAGGGCATCATATTGACACTTGCCCCAAGATCCAACAAACCTTTAAAATTTTGACCCTCTAAAGAAATTGGGATAGTGAAACACCCGGGACCTTTTTGAACATGTTTAATCTTTTCATCCTCATTAACATCATCATTTTTATCATAACAATCAGTATTATCAAGAGAAGATAGAAATACCTCCTCAATTTCCTTACTTTTATCCCACACTATTGTGATTGACTTTGCTTGCTCGGGTGGGTTCTTCTCTTTCATCAACTCTTGGGCAACCTTCACAAGTTGCTCTACTTGTGTGCCCACCTTTTCAAACGCAGCTTCTGTATTTCTATTACTTTGCTGCATCTCCATTCTTAGCTGCTGAACTGCCAGCTCCCGAGGCTCTTTATCATGTTGTCTGGGTGGTGGCACATGAAGAGGTTTTGCTTGCTGATTATGATGGCCACCCCATGGATTGTAGTTACCGTATGGGTTGCCTTGGGGTGGTGGTCTTGGTACATATCCATTGAACGCATGTGCCTGTTCAGGATTATACAAGAAATTTGCTGCACTTGAACACATATTAGTCACATGAGATGATAGACCACAATTTGCACAATAATTAGTAATAACATTAGCACTAGCAGAAGTGCCACAAGCAGTCAATTTATCAAACTTACTACTCAAGACTGCAAATTGCTTGGAAAGATTATCAGTAGCAGTCAAATCCAATACCCCCCTTGTTTTACCCCTCGAACTCTTTTGTTGAGAATTAGCACTCAACATCTCGTATAAAGCTTTAGTCTCGTCCGGGGTCTTGGCTCCTATCGAGCCTCCAGTAGCATTGTCAACCATTGATTGACCATTGTCATTCAAGCCATCATAAAAGGCTTGGTTCAGTGAGGGTAGTGTAAAATTGTGTTGGGGACATTGCATTAACATTGTAATAAATCTTTCCCATGCCTCATGAAAGGGCTCCCCCACATCTTGGGAAAATGTCATCAATTTCTGTCTAAAACCAGCCAACAGATGATGTGGGTAATATCTTTTAAGGAACACATCTTGCAATTCTACCCAAGTACTAATGCTGCTCGGTGCAAGCATCATCAACCATGTTTTAGCCACTCCCTTAAGAGTGTAAGGAAAACACTTCAGTCTAATTTGCTCCTCAGTCACTCCCTGTCTTAACAAAAATTGAGCAACAACAATAATATACTCTTTAAGGAACGTGAGTGCATCCTCACCAGGCAATCCGTGAAAGCTTGGCAACATGGCAAAGTATTGTCCTTTGACCTCTAGATTTTTTGCTACATCAGACAGCACTATGCATGAGGTAGATGTGTCTACCCGAGGTCTAAGGAAATCATTCATAGTTTGTGCCGGTGATTCTGCCATCTCGGCTTTCTCTTCCTCTACCTCGGTGGTGGAGGGTTCTGATTTGATGTCCGAATCCGAGAAAAGGGGATTAAAGAGGGGATCTCCCTCAAATACTTCCTCAAGAAGCTTAGTGTCTTTAGCTTTATTAAGTCTGTTTATGTTGTCATTCCATGGCACCAATGTAGGCTTCAAAGAACGACGACCTTGCATTCACTACCTAACCTACTTGTTTACTTGCAACAAGTCCCCGACAACGGCACCAAAAACTTGATGGAGGAAAACTCCCTCTTGTAATAAAAATACCGAGCAAGTGTATTCACTACCGGTGTAGCAGTATGCAAATGCAGGGGTCGAATCCACAGAGACTCGTTGGTAAACAAGTAAAGTAAAAGCAATAAATTTAGTAACCACAGTTTATAGCTTTGATTTAGAACACATAAAATAAATAACAAAAACTAAATAAACGAGAAAACAGATTATGAGCAGAGATTCGTAGATTGAATTTCACTTTACCATCATTCTATGCAGAATTTTACTTATAAAACATTAACTCAACTTCTAGGGTTCATTCACTTTAGCTAGGATCGACACGGTTAGGTGGCCGAATTACAATCCTAAATACTCTCTTAATATTGTAGATTCTATTACGGTACTACAATAAATCAAGAATACATTAAGAACACAAGAATATGAAAACCTAACTTTAATCGATTTCTATTACGGCCTCAATTAAAGTTATTCAATCAATAATGGTCTATGTATCAAGATCCCAAATTAATGGCGAATTCGATACCCAATTATTCAAAGACGAGTTCGTATATTAACATACATCTCAAATCTAAGAACAAGAAATTAAAATATATTATTGAACTAGAAGGAATCAAATAGAAAGAATTAAAATACTATTGCATAGAAATCCGGATAAAGATCCAACCAATCTACAAATCTAAGAAATTTAGCTACTCATAATTTACAAATAATAAAAACCTGGAATTCGAAATAATTCTTCTCTTCAATGAATTTTGTTAAAAACCAAAAATCATAAAAACTCTCCTCTAAAATATGATATGTATCTATGATAATCCCCAACTACCGTGGCTGCAGACTTTATATAAAAAGAATAGGTAAACACTATGGACCCCCGCGCAGGAAATCCTAAGAATGCCCTCCATTAAACCGCTGCAAAACTGGTGTTGAAACGGGCTAGCGCGGCCGCCCATAATGGTAGAGCGCCCGCCCTAGTTGACTGGAACTTTTGTGCGTGATTCTCCTTCCGAGCGCGGTCGCAATGGCTATAGCGCGGTCGCCCTGACTTGAGAAAGGGTCGATCAGCCATTGTTTGATCTTGGCCTAGTCTTGTGCTGTTCTTGGCCAGATTGCTTCCCTCCTGGCCCCAATTCGAAGCACTTTGGCCGGCCATAGCCCAGGCAGTGGCCCCATTGTCCTCGGCCATATATCAAGCAAGCAGTGGCCTAGTTTGTAACAATTAGTATTCGGTTCGTCTCACAATTTTGCAGTTGCACTTTGGTCACTCTAATAAATTCTTTTGCACTTCGCTCTTTGAGATTTTCTTTTTCATTTTAACCCAGGAATTTTTGTAAATCAAATTCGTCCAAAATTTCTATATTTACAGTTTAGTCCCTGAATTTTCCAATATTTCCAATTTAGCCCTTGAACTTCCAAATTTCAGTTTTGTCCCAAATTTTCCAAAATTACAATTTGATCCAAAAGCTTCCAAAGTACGCTCCAATCCTCCGTTTTCAACATTGCTGCACTTCAACCCCTGTACTTTCAAAACACTCACAAACCATATCAAATATACATAAAACTCGGGAATCAAACACAAAGAAAGCCTAAAAGTGCATCATTTGGATGGGTAAATACACATCCATCAAACACCCACAAACTAACCTTTTGCTCGTCCCGAGTAAAACTAAACTAAAAGAAGTAAAATAAAACTACTCTAACTACTAATACTAAAACATAAAAACAAAATAATTATTTTTGGGATGTTCTATCACAGATGAATCATTGGCCATACAAGTCTCAGATTCTCACCAACACACATAATCAACAAGTGCCACCACAGTAATGGGATTACAATCACATTAAAGCATAAAACTCACAATTTTCCACCGCGGCCTGAATGATGAATGAATTATGGGAGGTCACTGCCAACAACCTAAGATTGTTTATGGATTCACTAAGTGATGCTCTAAATCAATGTCATAGACAGTACAACTCAAAAAGGACACTCATATGCATATTTACACGATTGTCAACCCGGTTATCGATATTGAAAGAATAATATGGCTTAAAAGTTAAGTGCGAAAGATCGCAGGGCTAGGTCCATGGTTACAAATGAAGGTAAGGACATACGAACAAACAAAAGTGAAACTAGAAAGTCTTCTTGTAACAATACATCCCCACTTTGATGATAATTTCTCCACTCACCCTTATTACTTCCCACTGTGCCAACCCACAAACTAAAACTTTTTCATACATTGACATAGGATTGAGCACATTCCATTACTTTCTTTGGTCACCTTGAAACATAATTTCCACTTCAACATTAGAGAAGGCAAGGCTTTTTTTTTTTTTACTCTTTTTTTTACTTTGCACAAATGTATCTCAAAGAATGTGCATTTACTATTTTGCTCAAGCCCCTCTTTTTATTACATAACATGACCTACTTCTTTATTTTCGTGACCACTTTCCACTCAATCCTTTGATTTTCATAACATCCCCCAAAATATTTCCATTCTTTCCCTAGTTTCACTTTCTTGAAAAGGTGAGAAAATAGTGTATAAGTTAAAAGGGTGGGATAATGAAGGTACCAATGAAGGCGAATGGTGGTCTAAGATAACCTCCCACTTTGTGAGAGATTCCATTCTTTTTCAAGCTCAAAAGGGGTTCTAGCGGAAAATTTTATATAGAAAGTGACTAGAAAGTTTAAGGCTCACAAAAAGGGATTCAAAGAATAGCCATATATATCAAGTAACCTATTGACGTGTTATTGACAATCATGCAAATATGTTCTAGGGACCCCGAGAATACACAAAGTGATCCCATAAAAGGCACCTATGTTGATGACAATGACCAAGAATATGATACGGAAGTGAGAGGTGGTGCAATCATGATTTAAATGTCTCAATGCAATCCCAATCACCACACTAATAATAGCACATGTGATTTTTAAAATTAAAGCACACTCTAATCATCACAGACTTTGGCCAACATCCCAACTATGAAAAGAACAAAAAAATTTAGATTTTTCTATTTTTTTTAGAGGGTGACACTATATACACTCCCCTATAAACCCACAAACTCGGAGAGATGTCTACCCCCAAACTCAAAACATGCTATGTCCTCATAGCAAAGAGAACAAAAGCGTGCCTTGGGCTTAACGGATGGCAAGACACTACTAAACAGTAATTAACATAAAATAAAACATACCTCATTGGGTTGCCTCCCAAGCAGCGCATTTGGTTAAAGTCGTTAGCCCGACTATGGTCCCAAGCTTACTTGGCCTTTGCTTTGCGGCCTTTGGACCATCTCTTCTCCTCACGGGCACAAACGCCCTTCTCTTTCCAAATCAGCTCTCCATTGTCAACAAGTAGGGGTAAAGCCACATTTATTTTTGAAACTTTACGCTTGTGCTTACCCCTTTTTCTTTTCTTTTTATTGGGGTTCCCACCCCCATACTCAACCTTTTCTGCAACCTGCAGAACACCATTCTCACAACCAAGATCAAGAGAGTTATCATGCACAAAAATAGTAGCAAATATAGAATCAGATAAATCACTATAACTCTACTCACTAACTTTACATTTTGAAGGCCCTTGTGGTAGATGTGATGGAATCGACTCTTTATGGGAGTCGTGTGGGGTGTGATACGACCCGTTACTCCTAGAGTATTGGTCGGCCTTAATGTTACTAGCCAAGAGGCACACGTCCGCATTATCCCCACTTTTCTCACATCCATTCACATCATCTTTAAAAATTGGAAAATCTGTTATGGATCCTACAAAACCATCTTTGGGGGAGGGTTTCTTATCATTTTTAAGCATACAAAACTTACATTCCTCCCCCATACCTCTCAAGGACACCACCCCTTGACACACATCAATGGTGGCCTTAGTGTCAAACATAAATGGCCTCCCAAGCAGAATGGGAGTTTTCAGTTATTCCTCACTTGATCCCTCCATACACATCACATAAAAGTCAATGGGAATAATGATTTTATCAATTTTAACCAACACCCCTTCAAGAACCCCTAAAGGTCTTTTAATTGAGAGATCCGCCAATTGCAAGTCTCTCATGGGTGGTTTCAACTCACATACCCCCAAACTTCTAAAAACATGAAAGGGCATCATATTGACATTTTCCCCAAGATCCAACAAACCTTTAAAATTTTGACCCTCTAAAGAAATTGGGATAGTGAAACACCCGGGATCTTTTTGAACATGTTTAATCTTTTCATCCTCATTAACATCATCATTTTTATCATAACAATCAGTATTATCAAGAGAAGATAGAAATACCTCCTCAATTTCCTCACTTTCATCCCACACTGTTGTGATTGACTTTGCTTGCTCGGGTGGGTTCTTCTCTTTCATCAACTCTTGGGCAACCTTCACAAGTTGCTCTACTTGTGTGCCCACCTTTTCAAACGCAGCTTCTGTATTTCTATTACTTTGTTGCATCTCCATCCTTAGCTGCTGAACTGCCAGCTCCCGAGGCTCTTTATCATGTTGACCGGGTGGTGGCACATGAAGAGGTTTTGCTTGCTGATTATGATGGCCACCCCATGGATTGTAGTTACCGTATGGGTTGCCTTGGGGTGGTGGTCTTGGTACATATCCATTGAACGCATGTGCCTGTTCAGGATTATACAAGAAATTTGCTGCACTTGGACACATATTAGTCACATGAGATGATAGACCACAATTTGCACAATAATTAGTAATAACATTAGCACTAGCAGAAGTGCCACAAGCAGTCAATTTATCAAACTTACTACTCAAGACTGCAAATTGCTTGGAAAGATTATCAGTAGCAGTCAAATCCAATACCCCCCTTGTTTTACCCCTCAAACTCTTTTGTTGAGAATTAGCACTCAACATCTCGTATAAAGCTTTAGTCTCATCCGGGGTCTTGGCTCCTATCGAGCCTCCAGCAGCATTGTCAACCATTGATTGACCATTGTCATTCAAGCCATCATAAAAGGCTTGGTTCAGTGAGGGTAGTGTAAAATTGTGTTGGGGATATTGCATTAACATTGTATTAAATCTTTCCCATGCCTCATGAAAGGGCTCCCCCACATCTTGGAAAAATGTCATCAATTTCTGTCTAAAACCAGCCAACAGATGATGTGGGTAATATCTTTTAAGGAACACATCTTGCAATTCTACCCAAGTACTAATGCTGCTCGGTGCAAGCATCATCAACCATGTTTTAGCCACTCCCTTAAGAGTGTAAGGAAAATACTTCAGTCTAATTTGCTCCTCAGTCACTCCCTGTCTTAACAAAAATTGAGCAACAACAATAATATACTCTTTAAGGAACGTGAGTGCATCCTCACCAGGCAATCCGTGAAAGCTTGGCAACATGGCAAAGTATTGTCCTTTGACCTCTAGATTTTTGGCTGCATCAGACAGCACTATGCACGAGGTAGATGTGTCTACCCGAGGTTTAAGGAAATCATTCATAGTTTGTGCCGGTGGTTCTGCCATCTCGACTTTCTCTTCCTCTACCTCGGTGGTGGAGGGTTCTGATTCGATGTCCGAATCCGAGAAAAGGGGATTAAAGAGGGGATCGCCCTCAAATACCTCCTTAAGAAGCTTAGTGTCTTTAGCTTTATTAAGTCTGTTTATGTTGTCGTTCCATGGCACCAATGTAGGCTTCAAAGAACGACGACCTTGCATTCACTACCTAACCTACTTGTTTACTTGCAACAAGTCCCCGGCAACGGCGCCAAAAACTTGATGGAGGAAAACTCCCTCTTGTAATAAAAATACCGAGCAAGTGTACTCACTACCGGTGTAGCAGTATACAAATGCAGGGGTCGAATCCACAGAGACTCGTTGGTAAACAAGTAAAGTAAAAGCAGTAAATTTAGTAACCACAGTTTATAGCTTTGATTTAGAACTAAGAGCATAAAATAAATAACAAAAACTAAATAAACGAGAAAACAGATTATGAGCAGAGATTCGTAGATTGGATTTCACTTTACCATCATTCTATGCAGGATTTTACTTATAAAACATTAACTCAACTTCTAGGGTTCATTCACTTTAGCTAGGATCGACACGGTTAGGTGGCCGAATTACAATCCTAAATACTCTCTTAATATTGTAGATTCTATTACGGTACTACAATAAATCAAGAATACATTAAGAACACAAGAATATGAAAACCTAACTTTAATCGATTTCTATTACGGCCTCAATTAAAGTTATTCAATCAATAATGGTCTATGTATCAAGATCCCAAATTAATGGCGAATTCGATACCCAATTATTCAAAGACGAGTTCGTATATTAACATACATCTCAAATCTAAGAACAAGAAATTAAAATCTATTATTGAACTAGAAGGAATCAAATAGAAAGAATTAAAATACTATTGCATAGAAATCCGGATAAAGATCCAACCAATCTACAAATCTAAGAAATTTAGCTACTCATAATTTACAAATAATAAAAACCTGGAATTCGAAATAATTCTTCTCTTCAATGAATTTTGTTATAAACCAAAAATCATAAAAACTCTCCTCTAAAATATGATATGTATCTATGATAATCCCCAACTACCGTGGCTGCAGACTTTATATAAAAAGAATAGGTAAACACTATGGACCCCCGGGCAGGAAATCCCAAGAATGCCCTCCATTAAACCGCTGCAAAACTGGTGTTGAAACGGGCTAGCGCGGCCGCCCATAATGGTAGAGCGCCCGCCCTAGTTGACAGGAACTTTTGTGCATGATTATCCTTCTGAGCGCGGTCGCAATGGCTATAGCACGGTCGCCCTGACTTAAGAAAGGGTCGATCGGCCATTGTTTGATCTTGGCCTAGTCTTGTGCTGTTCTTGGCCAAATTGCTTCCCTCCTGGCCCCAATTCCAAGCACTTTGGCCGGCCATAGCCCAGGCAGTGGCCCCATTGTCCTCGGCCATATACCAAGCAAGCAGTGGCCTAGTTTGTAACAATTAGTATTCGGTTCGTCTCACAATTTTGCAGTTGCACTTTGATCACTCTAATAAATTCTTTTGCACTTCGCTCTTTGAGATTTTATTTTTCATTTTAACCCAGGAATTTTTGTAAATCAAATTCATCCAAAATTTCTATATTTCCAGTTTAGTCCCTGAATTTTCCAATATTTCCAATTTAGCCCTTGAACTTCCAAATTTAAGTTTTGTCCCAAATTTTCCAAAATAACAATTTGATCCAAAAGCTTCCAAAGTACGCTCCAATCCTCCGTTTTCAACATTGCTGCACTTCAACCCCTGTACTTTCAAAACACTCACAAACCATATCAAATATACATAAAACTTGGGAATCAAACACAAAGAAATCCTAAAAGTGCATCATTTGGATGGGTAAATACACATCCATCAGGACCCCAAGTCTAGCCTCACCAACCTCGTCCAAACACATTGGGGACCTACATTTCCTCCCATACAGTGCCTCATATGGTGCCATCTCAATGCTGGATTGGTAGCTATTGTAATAGGCAAATTCCACTAAAGGCAAATGGTCTTCCTAAGATAACTGGAAGTCCATCACTCAAGCCCGTAGCATGTCCTCGAGAATCTGAATGGTCCTCTTGAAATTACCCGGGATTTCGCGCGGGCGCGAAGCGCGGTTGTCTTTCGTGGAGGGTTGGTGTCTGAGACCTCGCTTTTCGGGAAGGAGTGAGGAGTCGCCACGTGGTTTTTGTATTTTGAGCCCAAAACGTTGAGAAACGGCTTTAGTGAAAAATGGTGTCGTTTTTATTGGTAGCAAAAACTTAGGAAAAAGCTTTGAAAACGGGGGGTCATTTTTATTGGTAGCAAAAATGAGTAAAAAGCTTTTTAGTACCAGAGATTGTTAGGTTCGGAGGTCACGTTACGTTTCGGGAAGAATATTACGAGATCACCCGAAACGCCTCGTATGACGAGTCTTTCTACCTTTCTCGAAAACGTGTGCGTGTGTGTGTGTGTTTGCATTTTGAAATGGGGGGCTTGAATGACAAGCTTAATCTTGGTTTGAATGTCAAACGTTGATTAGGTGACTTTGTTTGAAAAGATGAGCGTTTGAATGACAAACGTCGTTTTTGAGACGGAAATGAGCGTTTGGGTGGCAAACGTCGGTTTTGAGTTTGAAAAGGAGTTCGAAGGTCGAACTCCGATTTTTGAACCGGGTGAGTCATTGTTAACGATTTTTATGGGAAAAAGCGTATTAAATGATTTTTGAATGTCAAAAGTAGGCTTTTAGTTTGAAGATGAGCGTTTGGATGCCAAACGTCATTTCGCGCGTTTTGAAAGAGAGTTCAAAGGTCATACTCCGGTTTTCAACCGAGCATTACATTGTTAACGATTTTTACGGGAAAAAGCATATTAAATGATTCGCAATCAACGAATCGAGTTGCGACTCGTACTTTGAAAAGTAAATACTATCACGATCCAAACGGGTCAGACTTTGTAAATGACAGTATTTAAATGCGGTATCAACGGAATCAAACGATCCGGAATCGTAAATGATGATCAACGAGCCAAATGACTCGGAATTGTAAATGACGTTCGACGGATCAAACGGGGCCGGAACGCCGTTTTAACCCGTGATTACTTCTCTTACGGGAAGAGAAGAGGATCTAGGGGCTAAAACGTATCGGACCCCGTTAGACGGAGGCGTCTACATTTCAACGGTGTTTGTCCGAAACGGTTGTAGCGACGGGCGCGTAAACCGAGGCAGAACGAAAGATTAGAGAGAGGGAGTTATACCTATTGCTAGGGTCGACTCCTTTGGCTCGGGAGGTGTATACGGGATACGGAAAGTGGTTTGGAACGGTGTTTCGGAGTGGAGGGGGGCGTATTTGATCGAAATATGAAGGTTTCACGCGAATCGAGACAAAACGGGAGCTCGGGAAGGGGTGAAACTGGTTTGGGCCGTGGCAATGGTGATTTTAGGGAATAAATTTGTTGTTATAAATGGCTTTGACAGCCCTTCTATTTATAGGTGGAAATTCAGCATGAGGCCGGCCGGACTTAGACTGAAATCCAGGGGGTTTTGTGAAACTTTTGAAATTGGAGGGACTTGCTGGCAATTTCTGAGAGTCTGCAAAGGAGTTCGGCCGGACTGAGACTGTATACCAGGGGTATTTTAGTCTTTTGGCCTTGATTTCTGATTGAAAGGTGACTAGAGGGAGGTGGCATGCTTGCCACGTGTCCCATGACTCACCAAATGTGTGGGAGTTCGTTCCCGGGTCCCGATTTTGTCCGTTTTTAAAATAACAGTCCGGAAAATGTCTGAAATGCCCTCAGAAGTGCCGGAAAGTGCGTTTTTCAAGAAAAGCCATACTTTCACGTGCGATGACGTGTGTCAAGTACATTTTGACGCCGAGATGCACGGGGCAGTCCCGGGACGTCTCGTTGGCATGGCAACGGGGAGTTTAACGAGTTTCGGTTAACCTGGAGCGGGCCAGTTAATGGATTTCGGTTAACTTTCTAACAAATTTTGACGATCCGGATTTGGGTACTTACAGTTAGCCCCTAAGCGACGTCTCTTCCGAAGGAAGTGGGGTCGTTGAAAAAGATAAGGATCCAAATCGGGATGCTTACTTTGAAAGACCTGGGCGGTCAACTGGCTGGACCCTTAGCGAAAGGATTCCTACGTATCCCGAGCGGGAATCAAGCCGGTCATAGTTCGTAGGTGCAAGGAGCCGCGCGTGGGGACCTTGACCTGAGCGAGACTGTTGGGAGGCGTCTGAACCTGAATGAGACCATCGCGAGGTACCTGGACCTGAATGGAGACTATTGTGAGGCGTCTGAACCTGGGATTTCTGAAACCTTCGAGGGCGTGTGGCACCTCAGACCGGAGTTGCTGAAACATATGAGGGCGTGTGGCGCCTCAAACCGTAGTTACTGGATCATACGAGGGCGTGTGGCGCCTCAAACCGGAGTTGCTGGATCATGCGAGAGCGTGTGGCACCTCAAACCGGTGTTGCTGAAACATACGAGGGCGTGTGTCACCTCAAACCAGAGTGAACGAGGATACGCTTATCCTGAGACGAAGGCGTTCGTGCCTTGATTGCTGGGCTTACGATGACGGCCAGGTTTATCCTGCTGGGGATAGGGTGGCAATGATGGGAATGGTTGTGTTAAACTGGCGTTATTAACAACTCAGAAGGATCAACGTTTCTTCTTTAGAATCCTGCTGGGGATGAACATTCGGGCTTACCTTGATGGCCGAAGAGGGATTGTTGTGCGGGCTTACCTTGATGGCCGCTGAGGTGGAAGATCGGGCTTACGACTGGCGGCCGGGGAGGTAAACGATGGTGAAAACCACTAGAAATTTTAACGTCGGGAGACGGAGTTGTAACTGGAATGTCCGGAGACATGGTTGAGCATTTGAATGTCAAACGTCAACTGGGGATTGAGAATTTAACGTCTGGAGACGGGCGTTAGTGAAAACTAACTGGGAATTTAACGTCTGGAGATGAGCATTAGTGAAAACTAACTGGGATTTATCCTCGGGGAATGGGGTGTTAGAAATGTCCAACTGGGGGGAAATTTTACACTTTTGGGGGCCAAAAGGGGTAAAATTGGAACTGCGAAAAGTTGAGGGGCCAAAGTGGCAAGGAATCTTTCTGGTGCAACAAGAGTCCGGCCGGACATGGACTGAGTTTGACCAGGTTGTTATCAGCGCCGAGGCAGAAGAGAAATGGCCATTTTCTTTCATTGTTTCCGACGAGGAGAGAAAGGAGAGAAAATTTTCACCCAAATTGTGAGGTTTGCTCAAATTTGTGAAGGAAAATTGCTATGGAAGTTGATTGGGAACCAATGGCTCGTCATGGAAGGACCGATGACGAAAGAACGCGGTTGGTTCGGACCATTCGAACCAATATTCATCCATTGAATCCGGCGGAGTTCTACCCGGCTAGGGAGAAACACAACTCCAAAGGAGGGATCGAGAGACAAGTAATCTTCCCTCAAATTCCATTAATTTTAAGAATGTGCATTCTTTAAATGTTAGAAATTTGACTAGGAATGAGTTAGGGATTTTGGTGCCCGGATTGGGGCTTTTGACTTTGCTATGAACCTTTGTCGAAATTGACTAGGATGTAGTTCAATTGACACTATGGGTAGATGACATAAAAATGTTGGTTGCAAAACTCCATGTCTAGATGCATTTTCCAAAATTAAAGTAGCTTTAATTCGGGACGGAGTAAATTTTCGAAATGTTCGAAAGAAATTGAAAGTTCCGATTTCGACGGAGTTTTCGAAGGGCATTGAAAGTTCCGGATTCGACGGAGTTTTCGAAAATGCTTTGAAAGTTTTGGATTTGAAGGAGTTTTCGAAATGCTTTGAAAGTTCTTGATTCGACGGATTTTTCGAAATGCTTTGAAATCTTGGACCGTCAATACTCCAACCGGGATGGAAATATTTTAGGAAAGGAATTGAGAATAGTATCTGCATTGCATCATTTTCGACATGAGTTCATGCATTCTGTTGATGTCGCTTATGTATTAACGTATCCTTGCTTTGTTCACCTGCAGGGGCGAGGGATAGTTGACGTCCACAACCAGAAGAGTCGGGGAGCCTTTGAGGCAGTGCGAGCGTTGTGGGAGATAATCTCGGACGAGGCTCAGGAGGGAGAGAGGAGTTCATGGCAGCTGGTGGTTGACTCCGGATTGGCTGGTTTTATCAGTACGGTAGCTGCGATAGCTGCGACGCAGAGGGCCAGGTCCATGTACGTAGCTCTGAGCGAGTACTGGTGGGATACGACCCACACTTTTCATTTCAGATGGGGGGAGGCTACGGTGACTCCCACTGACTTTGCCGCTATCACTGGGTTGCCGACCTATGGCAATGCGCTGGTGTGGGTGGATGGTTATACCCCGGGGCAGTTGTCTGAGCTGCTCGGTTTTGATATCACCGATACCAGGGCCTTAGGCATTCGATATAGGCCGATGGAGAGGCATCTGCAGATGGGTATTGCAGATTATTTGGGTGGATCTTTGAGGATGACCGCGGAGCGCCTGGCTCGAGGGTTCATTTGGTTCGCGTTGTCAGCGACTTTATTCCCGACTTCTGACACGTCCTGTCACTTCCCTTTGCTCGGGTCGCTGACAGACTTGGATGCCATGAGGGGGAATGCATGGGGGGAGGCTGGACTGGCCGAGCTCTACCATTCCTTGGACAGATTCTCGGGGGGAGATGAGAGTTCCTTGAGCTGTTTCTCGTTTGCTCTGGATGTAATTTTGCGTCTTTTTCTCTTCCTTGTCTCTTTTATGTACTCGTATGTATCTGCTCTGTAGCTGACATAACTTTCCATTCGCTTGGCAGGTCTGGTGTTATGAGGTATTCAGTCCGCAGCAGTGGGACATCAGGGAGGCGTATCGACCCCTGTTCCCAGCCATGCTGGTTTGGCAGAAGAGGGCGAAGAAGGCGGTCTCTTCAAGAGTGGGTACTCGACTGACGTATGAGGAGGTGTCTCAGGCACTGAACCAGGAGTTCTCCGAGAGGATCCAGCTGACCTGGTGGAGTCGGTTCCACATGGACGTGGTTCAGGTTGTTAGTGAGGTTACGCGGCGGCGGAAGCTCCTGGTGGGACTTCACTGCGATGTGATGTATCTGGGGGAGAGGGTGACCCGTCAGCATGGCTCGGGGTCCCTTCCGATGGTGCCGATGGATCCTCCCATGCACATGCAGCATCCTCTGTTGATGCCGATGGAGGAGTTGGAGAGGTATAGACAGGGTGTGTTCTATACATAGTACGTCATAGCGGGAGCCGACTATGACACTTTCTTGAGGATGAGGCTGAGGAGCCCGCAGGTGCAGCACAGGGAGGGCGAGGGTCCTGGATATCCCCGAGATCTCCCGATCCCACGCGCTAGGTTGGCGTACGAGGGGCTGGATGGTTCGCGCAGATGACTGGTGATCCCGGTCCCGGATGAGCCGAGACCACGTTACAGGGTTGACACCAATGCTTCGGTGAGCACTTTTGATTTTCTTCATTTGATAGTAGCATTCTGCAAATGTTGCATCTGTACTTTCTGCTCATTTTCTGATGACTTTCCTGGTTCGCAGGTGTCTGGCCGTACGTACAATCTGGCCATGAGGCAGTTGGATGGGTGGGCCGCCTACACTAGGAGGCTCGTGGAGTTCCTGAGGTGCAGTTCCCGGAGGAGCGTGGATGTCCGTGAGCGGGGGCCGTCTAGGCCGAGAGGTTCGTCTGCTCCCACGGCTGGTGGGGAGGACTTTGCACAGGGATTTGGCCAGTTCGCGGGCGGAACGGCTGGGTTTGGAGCTCATCCTCCTTCGCACTCGGGGCACGAGAGGGGAGAGTCCTCGAGTTCGCAGACGCCGAGGAGGCCTTTCGCGTATTCCCGCCTGGAGGAATTCGGGGATTTCTTGTTCGCGACGGATCCGGCAGCTGCGGAGCAGTGCGTCGAGTGCTCGGATAACGAGCAGGACTCGGAGTAGTCCTCTTTTATTGCTTTCTTTTAGACAAAATGTATGTATTGTCCGGAACGATTTGACTTGAACTGTATTTGAAAAGGCGCCCTTGGGGCGGAACCTGTACTTCGCGCATCCATTCTGTGATCACCTTCTTTTTATTTTGGCAAATAAGCAAGTAGGTTAATCAAAAATAAATAAAATGAAATATGCATTAAAAATTGAACGGGTCAAAATTTAAGCCTATATGCACTGATTATTAATTAATTGCACTGTTGCACGAGCCCGGGGCGGAAGTGGTATTGGCTTTGGTTGAATGAAACCAGGGGTAGCACGCAGATTTATAAAGGATGAACAGGGCCTTGTTTGGAATTGCTTCCAATTTAGGAGCAGCTGGCTGCAGATTTGACCAAGTCAACTGCAGAGGGAGTCCGGCCGGACTAAGAATGAATTTCTAGAGTCTTTTAAATTGTAGTTTCATCTTTGCAATTCGTAAGAAACTGCGCCTTTGCTTTGATCAGTTGGCTGAATTTCTTTCCAATTCTTAAGGTTTTCTTCACTTTCTGTCATGGCTCCCTTTCCTAAGCTATCGTCTCGGATGCAAGAGCGATACCTGGAAAATTTTCAGTCGTGGGTACGGAACCACACGAGGCAGAACAAAGGGTTTTTCGAAGGCTGTTACGAGATGAAATCTGTTTGGGCTTTGAAGGAGCTCATGCCAGATTGGGATCTTTTGAGAGCAGCGGCACGCTTCTGGGACGTACGGAGGAATGTGTACAGCTTATCGTACAACGAAATCACTCCTACGTTCGAAGATTTCCGGGCCATTCTGGGAGGACCTGAGACGGAACAGCTAGTTCTTCCGTATGCTGGTGGCATGGCCACTGTTGAGAAGCTAGTGTCTCTGCTTGGTATCTCGGCTGGAGAAGCATACGGGATGCTGATATTGAACACTGATTATGTTGACATTTCGGGGCTGCCCAAAAGATTTGTTGGAGCTGAGGGGAGCGTCTTCGCGTGGGACGCGTTTGCTCTATGCGCAATCGCTACTCTGTTCACGTTCACGTCCCTGGGCGTGTGCCATCACAGTGTACTGGACCTGGTGAGGCAGTGCCGGAGCGGGGGAGACATCGTGCCGTTGGTCCTGGGTGAGATGTTCTTGGGCATAGGTCGGATGGCGATCGGCAGCCGATACATGTGGGGAGGGAGTCCTGCTATGCTTACCATATGATTAAGAGAGAGACTGCAGATGATGCCCGAGGTGCCAATGTCTTGTGACGCTTGGTCCTTCTATCGACGTCCTCTGGTGATAGGGGGCAATCAGCCGAGCCGGAGCTCGATGGCCGCACTCCGCACGCATCACTTGCGATGGTGGGTTCCCCATTGGAAGTTACAGACTTGTCGGACCGCTCAGAGGGTCTATTGGTTGTCGAGTGTCGGGCCGTCTCGCACGTCCTTCTACATTCCATCGTTGGTTCTGCGACGAAGACGGGCCGGAGCAGTGCCATTGACGGGTTTGAGTCATGCTTTGCTACCTTCGAGGTGGGATCTCTGCGAGATGGAAGATCCTTCGACGCTATTCTGCTGCTCACACGGTGGTGGCTATACACGTCCTTTCCCGGGGGTTCTCTTTCACCGGAGAGGGGGCACTGCTCTGTCTACGCAAAGATTCGAACCGGTATGAAGAGTGTATAGGGGAGACACAGATGGCTATCTTGTGGAGACGGGATGAGCTGTTGGGTGTTGGACACCTTTACAGCTCGACCTTGAGGAGGACCGAAGCGGGAGCTAACCCTGGGGATCGTACTGGGAACGACATGGCTAACTATGAGGCCAATGCTGATCGGGAGGCCAATCAGAGCACGGTTATGATGGCTCAAAGCGAGGCAGCTCGAGACAGAGCTAGGGAAAGGGCTGCGTTGACAGCTACAGGTTTGACGGAGGCGTCGGGAAGGGTCCCTGAGCCAGGTAGAAGGACTACCGGAGTATTCCCTGTGAAGGTGAAGAACACTCGCCGCGGGAAAGGGAAGGGGAAGAAGGATGAAGGACCAAGTTCGGGAAACTAGGTTGACCTTGCTGTCCAGAGTATCCACCCATTGTCATTGCAGACACATTAACTGATTAATGTTTTATTGTAGTTTTGCTAGCATGTAGCGAGTCAAGAGTTGACCGAGCTTGAACTCATCAAAGACTGTTTTAACCGTAATGAATTTGTAGGTTAATTGAAAAGAGTTTTTCGAAACACAAGCAATTGATGCTTATTGTATTTTTTTTGTTTTTGAGACCGAACCAATGATGGCTGCCTACGTTCCCCTTTTACAATTGGACTAAGGGGCTCAGGTCACCGTAGTTCGACACTTTAGGTGAATTTGAGAAAAACAAAGAAAAAAGAAGTACGACCCTGTTTTTTACCTGGATCATTAGCGGGAATGTATCCAGTTAGGTATTACTCTTTTAGCACTTTAATTTTACTGAGGGGTGGTGTATGGGGAAGGAGAGTTTACTCGTGCTCTTCCTCAAACGAAGTATCTGCGGACCTTGCTTCCGTTCACTGGGTTAATGAAAGGGTTCCCGTCCAAGTCTGCTAGCTTCATGGCTCCTCCAGAGAAGATTCTTTGTACCACGAACGGTCCTATCCATGTAGGCTCCCACTTTCCGAGGGGATTGGTCTGCGTAGGAGGCTTTTCCTTTAGCACCAAGTTGCCTTCTCTGATGTCTCGGATCTTGACTTTCTTATCGAATGCTCGGGCCATTCTGCTCTGGTAGGCTCGAGTGTGTTCCATGGCTTTCAATCTGCGCTCGTCGAGTAGAGCAAGTTCGTCGTGACGGCTCTGTAGCCATTCGACTTCATTGATCCCGTTTTCCAAGAGGACTCGGAGGATGGAATTTCCAATTCCACGGGCAACATTGCTTCCATTCCGTAGGTAAGCGCGAACGGAGTCTCCCCGTGGCGGTTCTCGACCGATGTTCGGTATCCCCGGAGGGCTAAATGTAGCTTTTCGGGCCGCCCCGACCTCTCGGTTGTCATCTTTCCGATTATCATGGCGAGAGTCTTGTTGGCCGGCTCTATTGCACCATTGGTTTGTGGTCCGTAAGGAGAAGACTTGTGACGTGTGACTACGGGTCGGTCAGTAGTTGGTCACAATCTCCTTCAAAGTGAGTCCCATTGTCGGATATGATCTCGTTGGGCACTCCGTATCGGCACATGATGTTCTCTCGGATGAACTCGGCCACCTTCTTAGAATTCAGTACCTTTTATGATCTGGCTTCTACCCATTTGGTGAAGTAGTCGACTACGACTAGAATGAACTCGTGACCATTGCTCCCTGGTGGAGTGATCTTGCCGATGACGTCGATTCCCCATGTGGCGAAAGGCCATGGTTAGTCATGCAATAGAGTTCATGAGGAGGGATGTGATTGAGGTTGGAGAACCGTTGACATTTGTCGCAGCTTCGGACGAACTGGATGCAGTCTGTTTCCATTGATATCCAATAGTATCCCATACGGAGAATGATCTGTGTCAATGCTCGGGCGTTCATGTGCGGACCGCAGGTTCCGTTGTGAACTTCATTCATTAGCTCGCTGGCTTTTTCTTTGTTTACACACCGAAGGAGTGGCCCTTGGTGGCGCTTCTTGTACAACATACCCCCAGAATGATGAAATGGGATGCCAGGCATTTTAATGCCATCATGTTTTTGGCTTTGATCCCTTCTTTGTATTTTCCATCTTCATTTGTGAAGGAAGCTTCTCCGCTTTGGAGGTATTGGTAAATTTGATTGTACCAGGGTTCGTCGATCGTTTCCTTTTTTATTTCGATCTCACAGCAATAGGCGGGTGTTTCCCGTCTGCCTATTCTGAGGGGTTTTACTGCTTTCCCATCGGGAATTTCAACAAGAGAGGCGAGGGTTGCTGTGGCATCCGCGGCGGTTCCCGTCTCTTGGCAAATAGTGAAAAGAGATGTCCTTGAACCGAGCAATGAGCTCCTCCATGTACGCGTGGTACTTCGAAGGCCGAAATCAACCGTCTTCCATTTGTTGGACACTTGATTGATGATCAATGCTAAGTCTCCATATACATCCGCTTCGAGATGTTGCGCTCGAGGGCGGCTTCCGCACCGGCCGCACAAGCTTCGTATTCTCGCCGCATTGTTGGTCGTTTCAAAATTCGGCTTGATGGCTATGGGAGTGTGCTCGTCCTTGGGATCGGCAAGGAGCATTTGAATACCATTCCCCTTCTTGTTGGCTGCCCTATCGAAGAAGAGTTGCCAGCGGTTTCTTATTTGTCAGTGAAAAGATTCCGTCGTCCGGAAATTGCGGATCGGGACCCTTAGGTTCACCGCTTGGGAAGTCGGCCACCGATACGCCATTACTCGCCCTTTGTTGATTTTCGACCATGTACTTGATGTCGAAGTCAGCCAGAAGAATGACCACTTGGCTAGTCGCATTGACAGGGATGGCTTGTCAAAGTAATATCGGACGGGGTCCATTTTGGAGACCAAGAGCACCGAATGTGACCGCATGTAGTGTTTCGGTTTCCCGACTACCCATACCAAGGCGGTACAAGTTTTCTCTAATGCCGAGTAGCCGAGTTCACTTCCTTGAAGCTTCCGGCCACGAAGTAGATTGCATGCTCAACCTTGGAATCTTTCTCGTTCTTGTGCGCATTGCTCCGATTGACGTGTCTCATCGTCGATATAGGAGTAGTGGCTTGTCTTCATGTGGCGGGCACAGAATCGGGGGATTCACCAAGTTGGTCTTGATTTTCTCGAAAGCTGTCTGGCACTTGGCGTCCCAGTTGATGTCGGCATTCTTCTTCATCAGTTTGAACATGGGCTCGCAGAGAGATGTCAACTGGTTGATGAAGAGACTGATGTACTGAAGTCTTCCCATGAAGCTCTTTACTTCTGTTAGGGTCTGAGGCGGCTTCATGTCGATGATGGCCTTGATTTTCTTGGGATCGGCTTTGATACCTTTTTCTGTAACCATGTACCCCATTACCTTGCCGCGCTTGACGCCAAAGGTGCACTTCGCAGGTTCAATCTCATAGAGTGCTTTTCGAGTGCGTTGAAGAACTTTCTCGATCTGTCATGTGCCGCATGTCTGATCCTCTGGAGTGGATGATCATGTCGTCGACATATACTTCGATTTTCTTGTGAATTATGTCATGGAAGAGGGCTGTCGCAGCCCGCTGGTAAGTAGCCCCAGCGTTCTTCAGACCGAACGGCATGACCGTGTAACAGTATGTCCCCCACGGAGTGGTGAAAGCAGTCTTGGCTTGATCCTCCTCGGACATTTTGATCTGGTTGTATCCAGCGAACCCGTCCACGAAGGACTTTACTTCGAAATTTGCCGTGGTGTCGACTAGCATGTCGATGTTAGGCAGTGGGAAATCATCTTTAGGGATGGCCTTGTTGAGATCCCGGAAATCCACACAAAGATCTCGACCTTTCCATTGGCCTTGGTGACTGTCACGATGTTGGAAAGCCAAGTAGGGTACTCAATCACTCTGATGAAACCAACTCGGAGCATTTTCTCAATCTCTTCTTTAACTTGCAAGGACCACTCTGGCTTGATCTTGCGCAGCCTTCGTTTGGACAGCTTGGATTCGGGATCCAGGGGAATTCTGTGCTCCACGATCGAGGGATCGAGTCCTGGCATGTCCTGGTATGACCAGGCGAACACGTCAACATACTCCCAGAGGAGGTTTATCAAGGCTTCTTTTTCTGCATCGGCGAAGAAACTGCCCACTTGTGTCTCTTTAGGCTCTTGCACTGACCCCAGGTTCACTTTGGTCATAACCTCTTCGGCAGCTTGGACCTGGTTGTCCTCTTGGTCAACTACACACTCGAGAACTTCCTTAATGTATTGTTCATTTAATGTGTCTGCTTCTTTATCAATTGAGTTATTAACGTCTTTTAAGTTGTTTGTTAACTTATCAGTTGTTAAAGTGGCAATGAGAGGATACTCTGAAAGGTCAGACTTTTCATTAAACGAGAACGGAAATACATGGTTGGCTACATTATCATAGTCTTTCGACGTAAGGCCGTTGGACGACTTAGAGGACTGGATTTTTACAAGGACCGACTCAGAGGGTTCGAGACTGGGTTTAGGGAGATGTGGGTGCAGGCCCAACTTGTCTTCCAGTTCTGTCTGACTTGCCCTTGGTCCGGTGAAAGTTACCCAGTTCTTCAGTGGCATTGCTGGATGCTTGATGAGGGTTCAGGGATCGAGAGGCTTGGCTTCTGCTGTCCCAATCATGGCGATCATGCTGTTTTCGGAGCCCAGGTCAATTAGGTTTGGTACCTCCATGACTTCTTCAAAAAGACTTTGTAGAGCTGGTCCACTGAGAGCGTCTTCTATGAATTCTGGTTCCTTCTGCTTTTGAGTTACTGTCTCGAATGTGGTCTCGGCGCCTGATCCGAACAATCTGTTACCCATGGAGAGTGCCCTGAGCTGCTCCTCCAAGTCTGGGATTCCTTTGAATGTGTACTCATGCTGGACTGTGGTGGCAGGTGGTCCAGGTAGAGCTGTGATGTCGAGGAACGCTCCCCTAATCGGATTAGCCTTGAGTCCTCTGAAACGCTTGAGGTCCCGTGCTAACTGTTCCATCCTTTCTGTAGTCTCTGTACTGGTTATCCCTGCTTCTTTCTCATCTTCATCAGTTCCGCTATCAGTCCCCGCCCGCCTCGGTTCCGCGGTCGGTTCGGTTGTCGGTCCCTCGCTGCTGTTGGTTCCCTTGGTGAAGTAATGAGCGAGGTCGAAACTGTAAGGTCGGAGGTTGGGTGTGCCGTCGGAGGTTCCCCTTTTACGAGCTGCTGCCTTGGTGCGGGCGAGCCTTTTGTCTTCCCTGATGTCAGCCGGTGTTGGCACGTAACCAAGCCCCTGGACCGTGGTGTGGTCCTTGACTTCAATGACTTGGTGTTGGCCTTGTAACCTTTTGCCGAGCCCCAGTCCTAGGATGAAGTTCATGAGTTTCATCATCTTCATGGCGGGAGGAATTTGGTCGTGAGATAGTGGAAGGTCCACGTTGCATATTTGAATCTTGGAGGTCTCCAGAGTGAATCCAGTTAATGCCATGTCTTCACTATGCTTGATTTCTAACACTGGAATGTCGTTGGTGCAGGTCCCCTCGGTGGTGACACTGTCGCCGTAGACTGTGGTTAGCTCATTGCCTTGCATGAACTTGAGACACTGGTGAAGGGTGGATGCCACGCCATTGATTTGATGCAGCCAGGGACGCCCCAGGATGGCTGTGAAAGTGATTGGAATGTCCAACACTTGGAATTTGGTGGGGATCACCCGCTTGCCGAACCAGATATTAAGAGTAGCAACCCCGAGAACTGTACGGGAAGTAGAGTCATAGGCCTTGACAGTGTGGACTGAAGGCTTCAGATTTGTGGGCTTGATGTCAAGCAGGTCCATCATCTTGGCGGGCAAGACATTCATTCCGGAACCTCCGTCTACCAACACGCGGGGAAGGCGACGCTCGTCCAACTGGACTGTGATGTAGAGTGGCTCATTATGATCAGCCCCAAATTTTGGAAGGTCCAAATCTGTGAAGGTGATAATGTTGCCGTAGTGAATGTTGCCGATCATCTGAATGACTTCGTCTGGGGTTGCGTCCACGGGGACCATGGTACGGGCGGACTTTCCTCCACTTGAGCTTGTGAGGATATGAAGATGTGAGCAGGGACCAAAGGGAAATGTTCGCCCGGGTCTCGCTTGAGCCGAGTGAGGATCGGGTCCTCTTTCGTGGAACTTGCGTCTTCGAGTGGCCGGGTTGCGGTTCAGCTCCGTTGGCTTTTAGTGGCCTTAGGTGGTGATGCATGGATTTGCCCGATCGGGTTAGAACGCTGACATCAGGCTTGGTCCCTTCTGAACAGGCCGCTCTGAGTTGAGCCATAGTCAGAGGAGGATTCCTCGTAGCATAGGGCCATATGTCTTCCCTCAATTCATTGACTGTAGATGTGTTCCCGGGAGCTTCGGCAGCTTTACGGATTCTGTCCCAGGATACCGGCTTGGGTGCCTCCGTGGGGAGGTAGTTTACGGTTTGACGAAGCTGTTCGAACGTCAATGCGCAACAGTGGTTGCCAGAACTGAACTGTGCGTTGCTGATCCTCCTGGGGAGGTTGGAGAGTTCTTGGCTCAAGCGAACAGTCTCCTTGATCTCTTCACGGTATACCGCGCTCCTTTCCTTCTTGCTGAGCATACTCAGGGCACTCTGGAGTTGGGTCTGGCGGTACTCATGGTTTGCTAGTTTTCCTCCGCTCTTGGCCCAGATCAACTTTCTTGCAGCAGAGCCTGCGTCGAGAGTTAGTGCCTGCGTTTCTTCCCATGTGAGAATAGCCAGTGCTTCTTTGAACTGCGTGCGGCAGTCTAGATAAATCTCCATCGGGGAGAGCTTTCCTTTCTGCCTATTATCTGAGTGGCGGGTATGTCGGAAGGTGAGTACACGGCTTCCCGAACATCTGCCCATGTAACTGGTTGCTGACCCAGTTGATCATTTCTGTAAACGAATGCCGCGGACTATGGAATCTCCTTGAGTAGTCGCTCAAGATGAATTTCTATCTTTCTACTCCTTTTAAATAGACCTTCTGAAATTACCCGGGATTTCACGCGGGCGCGAAACGTGGTTGTCTTTCGCGGGGGGTTGGTGTCTGAGACCTCGCTTCATGGGAAGGAAAAAATGAGGAGTCGCCACGCGGTTTTTGTATTTTGAGCCCAAACGTTGAGAAACGGCTTTTGTGAAAATGGTGTCGTTTTTATTGGTAGCAAAAACTTAGGAAAAGGCTTTGAAAACGGGGGTCATTTTTATTGGTAGCAAAAACGAGTAAAAGGCTATTTAGTACCAGAGATTGTTAGGTTCGGAGGTCACGTTACGTTTCGGGAAGAGTATTACGAGATCACCCGAAACGCCTCGCATGACGAGTCTTTCTACCTTTCTCGAAATCGTGTGTGTGTGTGTATGTGTTTTGAAATGGGGGCTTGAATGACAAGCTTAATCTTGGTTTGAATGTCAAACGTTGATTAGGTGACTTTTTTGAAAAAGCGATCGTTTGAATGACAAACGTCGGTTTTGAGACGGAAATGAGCGTTTGCGTGGCAAGCGTCGATTTGAGTTAGAAAAGGAGTTCGAATGACGAACTTTTGGTTTTGAACCGGGCGAGTCATTGTTAACGATTTTTATGGGAAAAAACGTATTAAATGATTTTACGTGTCAAATAGCGGCTTTTAGTTTGAAAGATGAGCGTTCGGATGTCAAACGTCATTTCGCGCGTTTTGAAAGAGAGTTCGAAGGACGAACTCCGGTTTTGAACCGGGCATTACATTCTTAACGATTTTTACGGGAAAAATGCGTTTTAAATGATATGCAATCAACGAATCGGGTTGCGACTCGGACTTTGAAAAGTAAATACTATCACGACCCAAACGGGTCGGACTTTGTAAATGACAGTATTTAAACCAGTATCAACGGAATCAAACGATCCGGAATCGTAAATGACGATCGACGAGCCAAACGGCTCAGAGTTGTAAATGACGATCAACGAGCCAAAACGGCTCGGAATTGTAAATGACAGAAAGTAAATGACGATCAACGGATCGATCGATCCGGAATGGTAAATGACTGAAAAAGTAAACGGAACGGGGTCGGAACGCCGTTTTAACCCGTGATTACTTCTCTTACGGAAAGAGATGAGGATCGAGGGGCTAAAACGTATCGAAACCCGTTAGACGGAGGCGTCTACATTTCAGTAACGGTGTTCGAAACGGTTATAGCGACTGGCGCGTAAACCGAGACGAAACGAGAGATCAGAGAGAGGGAGTTATACCTATGGCTAGGGTCGACTCCTTTGGCTCGGAAGGTGTGTACGGGACACGGAAAGAGGTTTGAAACGGTGTTTCGTAGCGATGAGGGACGTATTTGATCGAAATACGGAAATTTCACGCAAATCGAGGCAAAACGGGAGCTCGGGAGGGGTGAAATCAGTTTGGACCGTATGAGAGGTGAGTTTTGAGAGTAATTCCTTTTTTTTTTGGCTTTGACAGCCACTTCTATTTATAGGGTGAAAATTGCAGTAAGAGTCCGGCCGAACTTAGACTGTTTTTCAGGGTTTTGTGGTATTTTGGAATTTTGGAGGGCTTGCTGGCAATTTCAGAAAATGTGCACAGGGAGTCCGGCCGGACTTTAACTGTATACTAGGGGTATTTTAGTCTTTTCCCTTTGATTTCTGATTGAAAGGTGATGGGTGGGCTGTGGCATGGCTGCCACGTGTCCCACGACTCACCAAATGCGTGGGAGTTCGTTCCCCGGTCCCGGTTTTGTCCGTTTTTTAAAATAACAGTCCGAAAAATGTCCGAAATGCCCCTGGAAAGTGCCGGAAAGTGCGTTTTTCAGGGAAAGCCGTACTTTTACGTGAGATGACACGTGTTAAGTACGTTTCAACGTCGGGATGCACGGGGCAGTCTCGGGACGTCTCGTTGACTTGGCAACGGGGAGTTTAACGAGTTCTGGTTAACCTGGAGCGGGCCAGTTAACGGATTTCGGTTAACTTTCTGACGGATTTTGACGATCCGGATTTGGGTACTTACAGTTAGCCCCTCAGTGACGTCTCCTCCGAAGGAGGTGGGGTCGTTGAAAAAGATAAGGATCCAAATCGGGATGCCTTACTTTGAAAGACCTGGGCGGTCAGCTGGCTGGACCCTTAGCGAAAGGATTCCTACGTATCCCGAGCGGGAATCAAGCCGATCGTAGTTCGTAGGTGCAAGGGCCGCGCGTGGGGACCTTGACCTGAGCGAGACTGTTGGGAGGCGTCTGAACCTGAGACTTCTGTAACCTTCGAGGGCGTGTGGCGCCTCAAACCGGAGTTGCTGAACATACGAGGGCGTGTGGCGCCTCAAACCGGAGTTGATGAACATACGAGGGCGTGTGGCGCCTCAAACCGGAGTTGATGATGCTGACGAGGGCGTGTGGCGCCTCAAACCGGAGTTGATGATGCTGACGAGGGCGTGTGGCGCCTCAAACCGGAGTTGCGAGGGTACGCTTATCCTGGGACGAAGGCGTTCGTGCCTTGAGCACTGGGCTTATTGCAGCTGCCAGGTTTATCCTGCTGGGGATAGGGCGGTAATGATGAGAACGGTTGTGTTAAACTGGCGTTATTAACAACTCGGAAGGATCGACGTTTCTTCTTTAGAATCCTGCTGGGGATGAGCATTCGGGCTTACCTTGATGGCCGAAGAGGGATTGTTGTGCGGGCTTACCTTGATGGCCGCTGAGGTGGAACGGTCGGGCTTACGACTGGCGGCCGGGGAGATGAATGTTCACTTGCTGAAGTGAAAAAGATATTCGGGCTTACGAAGACGGCCGAAGGGGGATTGTTGCAAGGCGTTCGTGCCTTGGGGTTCGGGCTTATTGCAGCTGCCGGGGGATATATGATGGTGAAAACCATTAGAAAATTTAACGTCGGGAGACGGAATCATAACTGGAATGTCCGGAGACATGATTGAGCGTTTGAACGTCAAACGTCAACTGGGATTGAATTTAACGTCTGGAGACGGGCGTTAGTGAAAACTAACTGGGAATTTAACGTCTGGAGACGGGCGTTAGTGAAAACTAACTGAGAATTGAAACTGAGGAAAGTAAAAATTGGGAATCCTTTATTAGACTTTGGACAGATCCCATGATTTTTGGTGTGATTTTTGGGTTGAGTTTTGGTACTCAAAAGATTTTTGGAAGTTGGAAACCATTTCTGCCAGAATATGAAAAAGGCAGTGGACACTTAATTTTGAAATGGACTTTAGGGCTTGAAAACTCCAGAATCTGGGAAAAGTCTAAGAATGAAAAATGTTCAAAACACCTTAAATAAGGTTTCTGTAAAAGAACTTTTCATTTTGGAGATGATTTGAGGACCCAAAACCTTCTGGAAATCTCAGATGTGAAATCTGGACTTCCAGAGACTGATGAACTGACCTTTAAAGGAAAATTTGAAAAAGGGAGTTTTTCTCACGAAAAAAATAAAGTAAAAATATGTCTGGAAATCCCTGGATGTTGGCTACAAAAAGTATTTTGTAGTCAATACCAAATTCCAAGTTTATCTGTGTCCAAAAAATTAGACCATGGACAGAGGCCTTAGAAAATTGCTACTGGACAGCAACTTCTCAAGAAGGAAAACATGATTTTAAAGGGGGTTTTGCATCCATGCTTGTCCCCATTTCCCTAAGTTTTGATTAGTGATCACTTGACATTTTAGTGGTGAATCAACTATATCAAACCATCCTTGGGGTACATTAGGACTTAAGCATTTCATTTGCTTGGGAAGGGGAATTTTGTAGAGATGAAATTAAAGAGAAAAATCAACTAGAGATTTAAAATGTGGACCATTTGAGATGGTCATTCATGAAGATGAACTTCAAGATGACCATCTTAGGTCAAGATTTAAGTTAAACTAGACATAAAGTAAATCAAAGTAAGAAGAACAAGATGAACAAGAAGTTAAAAGGGAGTTTTAGGGTTTAGAAAAGGAGGGCTTTACCAATGGTGACACCCTATCTTCCTAGGCTTGGAATTTGACTTGAGGAGTATCAAGATTTGGTGTTTGACTTGAGGAGTATCAAGATTTGGTGTTTGGATTTGTGTTTGAGTGGATTCAAGGCTTGAATGTGTTTAGGGTTTGATGATAGAGTTGGTCAAAGAGAAAACAAGTAGATAACACTTAAGTCCTCTATGTTTTCTCTCTAATCCTCCTCCTAAGGGGTGATTTGATCTTGGATTGGTGTATGTATGAGAATATGTATGAGAGTGTTTTGAAAGTATTTTGAGTGAGTGGAGTTTGGGAAAGATTGAAGAGAAAATGGTGGCAATTCTAGTGAATTCCCACTGTTTTCTCCCTATTTTTTGCCAGAATACAGCTTCTATGAGCCAATTATGTTGTGTAAACTGAGAGAGGAGGGTTCAATTTATAGGCCCCTGTGAACTTCAATAGGATCCGCGCGGAGGGTATTGTAAACGTGCCTGGTGCATTAAATGCTGCTCCAGGCTTTGAACAGGAAGAATAATATTCAAAAATTCCGGCCGGTTTGTGTTTTTCAACTTGCCCAATTCGGATTTTTCCAATTTCTTTTGCTTTTTGAGATTCTTTTCTTGGTTTAACTTTAAATGGCAATCCCTAATCTACCCTCACTTTGTTAGAAAGGTTAGGAATTGTTAGAAATGTTAGTAATGTTAGGACTTTCGTTAATTTTCTAACGAGAATACTAACAACTCAAATTGGAGCACTTACAGTATCCCCTCGGCGACGGCGCTTTCGAAGGAAGCGGGGTCGTCGATAAGAGTAAGGCTCCAAATTTGACAGGATGATCAAGTGATCTAGTGGCTGAACCTAGCGATAGGCTTCCTACGTATCCCGATTGGGGAATCAAGCCGGTCGTAGTTCGGGTCTTCCGACTATCTTCAGGCGTCGACCCTAGAGTGACTGTTTTAGGATGTCAACCTGGTGAGCGAGTTTTGCAGTCGATTGCTTGGAAGAAAACTCTGCTGGGGATAGGAGACGACCATTTTTCGTCAGGTGGCTAGAGTCGTACATTGGCTCTGCTGGGGATAGGAATGACCATTTTCGGTCAGGTGGCTAGAGTCGAATATCCGCTCTGCTGGGGGTAGGAATGACCATTTTGGTCTGATGGCTGAACCTAATGATAGGCTACCTACGTATCCTTAAGAGGAATCAAGCCGGTCGTAGTTCGGGTCTTTGACCCTGGAGTGACTGTTTTAGGGTGTCAACCTAAGATTTGACTACTTTTGGAAGTCGCCCTAAGATTTGACTATTTTTGGGAAGTCGCCCTAAGATTTGACTATTTTTGGGAAGTCGCCCTATGATTTGACTATTTTTGGGAAGTCACCCTATGGTTTGACTATTTTTGGGAAGTCGCGCTATGGTTTGACTATTTTTGGGAAGTCGCACTAAGATTTGACTATTTTGGGAAAGTCGCCCTATGGTTTGACTATTTTGGGGAAGTCGCCCTATGGTTTGACTATTTTTGGGAAGTCGCCCTAAGATTTGACTATTTTGGGGAAGTCGCCCTATGGTTTGACTATTTTGGGGAAGTTGCCCTATGGTGTGACTATTTTGGGGAAGTCGCCCTAAGGTCTGACTATTTTTGGGAAGTCGCCCTATGGTTTGACTATTTTGGGGAAGTCGCCATATGGTTTGACTATTTTTGGGAAGTCGCCCTATGATTTGACTATTTTTGGGAAGTCGCCCTATGACTTGACTATTTTTGGGAAGTCGCCCTATGACTTGACTATTTTTGGGAAGTCGCCCTATGATTTGACTATTTTTGGGAAGTCGCCCTATGATTTGACTATTTTTGGGAAGTCACCCTATGGTTTGACTATTTTTGGGAAGTCGCCCTATGGTTTGACTATTTTTGGGAAGTCGCCCTAAGATTTGACTATTTTGGGGAAGTCGCCCTATGGTTTGACTATTTTGGGGAAGTCGCCCTATGGTGTGACTATTTTGGGGAAGTCGCCATAAGATTTGACTATTTTTGGGAAGTCGCCCTATGGTTTGACTATTTTGGGGAAGTCGCCCTATGGTTTGACTATTTTTGGGAAGTCGCCCTATGATTTGACTAGTTTTGGGAAGTCGCCCTATGATTTGACTATTTTTGGGAAGTCGCCCTATGACTTGACTATTTTGGGGAAGTCGCCCTATGATTTGACTATTTTTGGGAAGTCACCCTAAGATTTGGTGATAATGTTCTTTTAGAAAAGTAGTTGACTAAGATATGCTTTCATACCTGTGTTGTGCTTACCTGTAGGCTATAGGAAGAATTTGAGGCTACGGCTGATGTTGATGAAGAGTTGTTGGGTTGCCGTTCGTGGGACGGTTTACTGGCGACGATTTCTTTGTCTTTGGAGGCATTTTGACCTGAAGGAGGAGTTTGGTTGAGTCTGCATCTTGCTGGTGATCGTCAACCTTGTAGAAGTTGTTGAGTTTGTCTTCACATTGGGACTTCTTGCTTTTGAGAACTTGGTGTCTCTGACCGAATTGTATCTGAGAACTTGGCGTCCCTGACCGATTTGTATTTGAGAACTTGGCGTCTCTGACCGAACTGTATTTGAGAACTTGGCGTCTCTGATCGATTTGTATTTTGAGAACTTGGCGTCGCTGACCGAATTGTATTTGAGAACTTGGCGTCTCTGACCGAACGGTAGACACAGGAGGTGGTCTTCATTGGGGGCTGTTTTCATCCATTTGTGGACATTGGAGGTCGTCTTTAGCAAGTTGCAGACGACGGAGCTTGTCTTTGCCAAGCGTAGATGCTTTGGAAATTTGTCTCCATCCATTTGTGGACATTGGAGGTCGTCTTTGGTGAAGATCATCCTTTCCGAAAAGGGGGATTTGATTTCACGTTTGAATTCCTGCATTCGTTAGTAAAGAGGAAGATGCATATATGACATTCATGATGACAGATGCATGCATAGAGCCAAAAATGATTGTGAGAGTATCACTGCATATGTGTGCGAGATGATGCATTTACTTGCTTTCGAAGATGCACTTAGCCTAAGCTTTTGGCAGGGAATTTATGATCTTCAATCACTTAGGATTGTTCCTATTGATTCAAGTTTTGTGCATGCTACATGAGCCCTGGGGAGATTTTTGTGAGGATGCATGGTGATGAGAGGGGATGTATGTGTCTGGAGACTGTTTGGAACAGATTTTGAGCAAGTGGGGGGGTGAGAGCCCTCGATCGCGGTTGTTGATGAGGTTTTGTTAACAGTATCACATGGACCTCAATTTTGATGAGATTGAATTCGGATCCCGGGTCTTGGTTGAAATTTTCCCTCTCATTCTTGGTCATTTGAAGCTGATGCTGACAGGCTCTAGGGCACGTCGATATGAGTGAAGCTTCTTTCATTTGGGTGAGCTGTGACTTTGGCCGGAACCTTGTTCGGAGAATGATTTGATGAAATTGCTAATGCCGGGAGAAACCAGATCTCAAATTCCGATACTACGGGAAGCTGCTATGTACCAAGTTCTGAAGCTGAAATTCTTTCTTGCGACTTGATAAAATTCGGGTCCAAAAGACCAGCTTGACAAAGTCCCCGGATCCTGAGTAGGCAAAGTCCAGATTTTGAAGAAGTGACTTGGCGAATCTATCTCGTAGTGAAGGACCCAATGTGGACCCAAAGATGACTATAGAAGCTCTAGCTTGAAGAGGCGTCTGAGGGAGAACACAGGAGAACCGCTTAGCAAGCCCCAGTGTGAAGAAATTCAGAGCAGTCCCATTGCAGACAGAGTCATCATGTGACCAAGGAGGCACCCATCTTTTCAAATCTTAGTCAATCAGTCAATGGACAAGACTCAGAAATGTTTACGTGCAGGGGCACATCTTTCGAAAAGTGGGAATGAATCCCGATTTTGTGCATACATACTCGCTTTAGGTTTGACTCTTTTGAGAGAGTATAAGCATCACAAGGTGTGGAAAAGTGTATGGAAGCCCCTGCAGACAGAAAGACAGTGTTTGGCTCTATTTTCCTATGATGTAGAAAGAGAAGACTTGTCGAGACATTTGAAAACTTGTCTTATTCATGATGATCACAAGGCTGCTTAAAACCCTTTGTTAATGTTCGGGTTATTCAATCCCTAAATCTGATATGAACAAATATTTTGATTAATCACAAGGAGAAAACCAACTGATATCGAGAATCAAGCTCGGAAGGGCGGAAAGTGTATAGGGACAATCCTTGATGAGAACGGATTTTTTTTTTGAAATTTGTTTGTGATTTCGACCGGACCATTTCTGGTTGCCTACGTTCCCTTCATTATGAAGAGCTCAGGTCGCCGTAGTTCGGGCTTATCCCGAATGAAGAGAGAATGAGTGTGAAAATTCAAGACTTTGAGGTTCTTTTGGGAATTTGAGGATTGGAGATTCGAATAACATATCCCCTTAGAGTGTCCGTGAAAGACACGGACGCGAAGCCCCAGTGGGACATCCACGGCAAGTGTTTGTGGAGTAGAAATGAATTATGCTCACATGAATCAAATTTGAATTTGCACAATCTTTGATTGGTAATTTTGAGCCAAAATGGATTAGATTCCAATTTAAGCAAGCAATGAACCATTAATTTGATTTAGATTTTACGATGAAATTGCTATCCGATAGGAATTGCAGCTGGGTTTCCGGGCTTCGATCGGCCATCGGGTAATTTTGGAAGTTATGACCTCTTAAAGTGAGAGGTCGGCTGGGCCTTTTGCTGACTGAACCTCTAAAGATGAGAGGTTGGCTTGCAGGGATGTGTTTGGAAAATCTATGGCAGGGAAGATTGATTGCCCCTAAGGATGAGAGGTCAAATTTTGACTTTGGCCAAAGGCGAGGGTAATGGTGATGGGAGTATCCTCTAAAATTAAGAGGATGGCTTGGGATTGGTTTAAGGTAATGATAAGAGGAGGTCCAAGCTATCGAGAACTTTTGTGAACTTGCGAGAATTCGGGCTCCTTTTTGATCATTGGAGAGCCTCTTTTTTATTATTTTTTTTTTTTTTGGAAGGCTTCCTGAGGAGCTTGGAATTATATCCGAGATTGTGAGGATTTTAAAATCATTCTTTTGAGAATTCGGAAGGCCTCTTTGAGGAGTTGAGAATTATCTTTCCTTCCTTCACAACTTGAACATTTTATGCATCGCCGACTCTCGAAGCTAACTTCTTTGGCGTTGCGTGGACTTCTCTCAATAAGGAGCAAAGGTGATGGATAAACAAGGTTTCAAAACATGCCGATCTTGAAATGAAAGGGTAGTGTTTAGTGAGGGTGAGGTAATGGCTTCCATATGGGTGAAAGGCTTCAACCGCAATCCTTACCGGATGACCTAAACGAAATTAAGTCTTCATTGCTTGCTTAAGCTTTAAATGAGAAAAGATCCATGCAAATTTATCGAGCAACGAGAGGATGATGATGAAAGGGATGTGAGCATATGAGATGCAAGATGGGGAGTTGGTAAGCCCCAATTTGGGAAGGATATCAATTGATTTTCTCACTCCGATTAATTTAAATATTAATCATTTCAAAGAATTAGTGGTTGAGCAGCACAAGTGATCATCTAGGATAAAACCATTTCAATTAAGTGTAACGTGGGTGTGCAAGCAAGAAAAGAAAAAAGACTTATATTAAAAGTTAGACATTTAACTACTAAGTCCAAAATGGACTACAACGACAAATGTCCAGGAAGGACTTAGGTGAAAGAAAAGTACTAGAACCTACAAAGGTTGACTTAAAAGACTATTTTAAAGATAGGTAGCCCCTAGTCTAGCCACTCTTTGTTGTTGGACCATGCATCTACTCTTCGACGCTGGAGATGGGGGCTATTGCAGATCTTTCCATCAGGATTTCTTTGGCAATCTCTTGCTTAATCCAACCATTTTCATTATCTGCGATGGTCGGTCCACCGACCTTACAAAGGGGTGAGTCAAATTCCATTATGCCCACAAGTCTCGAATCACCAAACTCGACCATGTTGACATTCGGGTTGTTGTTTCTAGGGAATGGGTTACTGATAGTATTGGGCCCTTCAGGCACCTCTAACCTCCCTTGTTCAATCAAACTTTGGATTGCCCTTTTCGAGGGGATGCAATCATCTGTCAGTGCCCATGGTGCGATGAAAGGCACAATGCTTGGAGGTATCCAAAGGAGCATTGGGGTTTCTAGGCTGATAATTTTCCAAAGGCCGGAGCAAACCTTCTCTCACCAAACCTCTGAAGATATCACTCAAAGGCATCCCAAAGTTTCTCAAGTCTTGGAGCCGGGATCTGGATGCATCAGGTTTCTTGGGAACAAAGGAAATGGCATTGTTACAGTCTTGTCCCGCATAGCTAATCACTTCTTTACATTTTGGTTGGGCAGGAGCTGTGTTGGAGGTGGAAGAAACTCGGTATCTGTAGCGGTGTGCGGCGGTCGGCTGGCGATTGTAAGCCTTTTCGAACTTAGCCCCGAAATTAACCATTGCACGCAAGTCGGCGTAGGGAAGTGGCGAGGGAAGCTCTCAAATTCGGCTTCAAGCATGAGGCGAAAGATGTCTAAGCGCTCCTCATCGGAGGGAGGAATGGCCATTTCACTAAGCTTCGGGTTCCACCTTTTATAGAAATCCCCAATATTCTCATCGGGAGCCTTTGCACCGTTGTCTGCAGTCAACTCTGTTTGTTTCCCATTCCAAGTTGGCTTTATACTTATCCGTGAAAGTCTTGTGTCTGTTCCCAAGTAGCCCTAGCTTGAGAGGCAATCGGAAAAACCATTTCAAAGCCCACGACTTCAAAGAGAGGCTGAAGTAGTCAGCCCAACCGCCGGTTTGTGCATCCCTTAGCTTTCATTGCCAAAGTGTAGGTGTCCAAGTGAGTTTTAGGGTACGCACTTCCATCAAACAGTTCGAGATTGGGCATCACGAACTTGTGAGCGAGGGTACAATTGAGTCGGGATACGTAGGCCGAAGAGCAGTGTTCCTTTTGACGGTCAATTCAGTGATCTGCGCTTTCATTTCCTTGTGTTGCTCCATAAACCAAGCCAATTGGGGATCCAAAGGTGGAGCGGGAATGCCTGAGCCGATATTTGAGCCAGGAAGAGGACTAGCTGTTGGTGGTGCATTGGTGGAAGGAATACCATATCCCGGAGCATAGGTGAAAACCTGTCCTTGGCCCAAATTACCCTAGGGAGTGTAGGTAGGAGCTTGGGCAAAGGGATAGAACCCAGCGACTTGCCGTTGGCTTCCAATCGGCGAGAGAAGATGGAGGCGGATCTGAGGTAGCCGGATGGCTTGGATTTCCGGAGTGAGGCCTATAAGTAGGCTTAAGTGCGGGCTGCTGTCCACTGGTTGTTGAATTGCATGGTTGGTTGTGGCGAGGATGCATAACCGAGAGGATACTGTGGTCTGGTGATTCGATGAAACTGGGATGGGGGCTTGGTAACCCATTGAACCCCGAGTGAGAAATGGGTTTGCGGAAGCCGTGTGAGGAGCGGTGAGCTAGCATCATTCGAGGAGGGCTGACAGTTGCCCCGAACCAAACTGTGGTGGCATTCCAAACCGTTGCTGCGAAAGTCCGGATTGATTGGTCCCAAGCTGAGGCGGGATCCCAATTTGCTGTGGCATTCCGGGGTATCCCCAACCATGGGAAGGCATTTCGCATCTTGACTTTGTCCCCAGAGGCATTGCGGCCCGCTCGTCCCGTCAGGCTGCGTGGATCCAGTGGTCTACAGTTGGGGAGCCGGCTGACCCAGAGATCGAGGAGCATGGGCTCTGGTGGTAGTACCGTGGGAGGACGGTGGTGGCATCCTGGAGTAGTCGGGTTGACCAAGAGCGGGATTGAGGTCTTCCTCTTCTTCCACAGTGAAGGTGCCATCTGGGTTGAGACTGGCGGCCAATCCATGGCTTTTGATAGCCTCCATAAGGCTGTTCTGCTATGCTTCCTGTCGCACTCTCATCTGTTCAGCTAACTGATTCCATTGCGGTTCCGTTTGAGGAGTCCCAGGAGGCGGAGTGGTGTTGTCCCCATCGTTACCGGTTGATGCAGACATTCTGAAACCCGGAGTCGGAACAAACGGCGAAGCTGATGATGCGCTTGACTCTTCCCAACTGATCAAACGGTGACCCGGTGTCCGGAACCAACCTTTGTGAGGAGCTGCGGGGGAAAGACACGAGGGTTCAGATGTCTAGGAATTGAAGGAGGGTAAGTGTTTGGGCTTTGGGCTCATGCAACATGCGGTTATTTGTTCACGTTTACTTAAAACATGTTTTATTAACCTAATTGGTTGGAAAAGATTGCTCTTCTTTTTCGCAAACTACTCTGGATCCTGGATCAGTGGGCCCCGTCACTACGTCTATAAGCCCCTCGTATTCCACCTGTATTTCGACCTCCCAGGGTGGACACCCCCGGGCGAGGGTCCTATAGGGCAAGCGGGTCCCACCGACCGAAAGAAAAACGATCCTAAAAGTCTGGCGGGTAATCGAGTCTTAACGAGCATTCAATGTAAATTACGGACAAAGCTGACGTCAAAGTCAAGATCATGTCCGAGGGCTCAACGAAAAGTCGGCATGGTTTGGACTGATAAATGTCCACGATTGATCTTGATTTGTCGTCAATTAGTCCGTAATCAGGCATGGAATAATCATTAATCCTTGATGACTCAGTGTCAATGCTGGGAGTCTGTGTATAATTTGTGCCAGTCAGAGCCGAAGTCAAGGCGCCGGTCAATATCTTGGTCAAAGTCTGCGGCGGAAAACCGGCATGACTTCGACTGATTAGGGTCCCCGAAAGATATTGAGTCGGTATGCCGACAAAGGCTTGAAAGGAAAGGTCTATACACAGACAGGGCATGACACAGACCAAACTAAAAACCAATCGGGTCTCGGACAAAGTGTGTCACGGACAAGTGCATGGTCGACACGAGGCTCCATGGGATGTTTGGGTAGTCCCGTGCTTGCACCGAGAGGCGTAATAAGACCAAACGGGCCGCGACAGGGATTTCCCTGGGTTAGGGACGTAGTGTGCAGTGTAAGGCCACGTGCGCGTAGTGTGCAAGCAGTCTATCTTCTTTTTCTGAGTAAAATTGAAATCTTTCATGTGTCTTAAAAAGTATGATGCATGATTTTTTTTTGAAAATTTTTTTTTTTTTGAAGAATCTTTTTTTTTTTTTGAAAATATTTATTTTTTTTTGAATTTTTTTTTTTGATTTTGTTTTTGAATTTTTTTTTGAAGGTAAATGCACACATAAGCACATAAACACATAATTCAAAATCCGAGGCAACGGGTCCGACAGTCAAAATTTTGACTTTTCCGAGGCGGCCAAAACAACACGAAAATGTAAAAAATCAACACACACCACAAATGATTTTAAATGCCGGGACGGAAGCTTGACCCTCAAAAGCTTTTTTTTTTTTTGAAAACAATGATACCGGTACGTGGGATTGTTAAACCACAATTTATCCCCGACTCGTGTTAGGAGGCGATAACGGGAAGTTTAATGGTTTCCACCGATATACCAAATATCATTTTTTTTTTAAGATAAAGCTTATTTATCCCCAGCGGAGTCGCCACTGTGATGATGTGCCAATTTTTCCGAAAGGACATTTGAAATTTTTCGTTTCTTTGAAAAACCAATCGAAAAGACCGGAGTCGCCACGCCATTTTTGTTTTAAGGGCCAAAACTTTGAAAAATGCCCGAAATAAGAGATTTGGGTTCGGAGGTCACGTTACACGCCGGGAAGAACGTTAGTGTTCACCCGGAATGCCTCGTAAAACGAGTCTTCCAAACATTTAAAATCATTTGTGTGTGTGTGTGTGTGTTACTTTGGCCAAAATAAATTGAAACTGAGGAAAGTAAAAATTGGGAATCCTTTATTAGACTTTGGACAGATCCCATGATTTTTGGTGTGATTTTTGGGTTGAGTTTTGGTACTCAAAAGATTTTTGGAAGTTGGAAACCATTTCTGCCAGAATGAAAAAGGCAGTGGACACTTAATTTTGAAATGGACTTTAGGGCTTGAAAACTCCAGAATCTGGGAAAAGTCCAAGAATGAAAAATGTTCAAAACACCTTAAATAAGGTTTCTGTAAAAGAACTTTTCATTTTGGAGATGATTTGAGGACCCAAAACCTTCTGGAAATCTCAGATGTGAAATCTGGACTTCCAGAGACTGATGAACTGACCTTTAAAGGAAAATTTGAAAAATGGAGTTTTACTCGCGAAAGAAATAAAGTAAAAATATTTCTGGAAAGATCTGGATGTTGGATACAAAAAGTGTTTTGTAGTCAATACCAAATTCCAAGTTTATCTGTGTCCAAAAAATTAGACCATGGACAGAGGCCTTAGAAAATTGCTACTGGACAGCAACTTCTCAAGAAGGAAAACATGATTTTAAAGGGGGTTTTGCATCCATGCTTGTCCCCATTTCCCTAGGTTTTGATTAGTGATCACTTGACATTTTAGTGGTGAATCAACTATATCAAACCATCCTTGGGGTACATTAGGACTTAAGCATTTCATTTGCTTGGGAAGGGGAATTTTGTAGAGATGAAATTAAAGAGAAAAATCAACTAGAGATTTAAAATGTGGACCATTTGAGATGGTCATTCATGAAGATTAACTTCAAGATGACCATCTTAGGTCAAGATTTAAGTTAAACTAGACATAAAGTAAATCAAAGTAAGAAGAACAAGATGAACAAGAAGTTAAAAGGGAGTTTTAGGGTTTAGAAAAGGAGGGCTTTACCAATGGTGACACCCTATCTTCCTAGGCTTGGAATTTGACTTGAGGAGTATCAAGATTTGGTGTTTGACTTGAGGAGTATCAAGATTTGGTGTTTGGATTTGTGTTTGAGTGGATTCAAGGCTTGAATGTGTTTAGGGTTTGATGATAGAGTTGGTCAAAGAGAAAACAAGTAGATAACACTTAAGTCCTCTATGTTTTCTCTCTAATCCTCCTCCTAAGGGGTGATTTGAGCTTGGATTGGTATATGTATGAGAGTATGTATGAGAGTATTTTGAAAGTATTTTGAGTGAGTGGGGTTTGGGAAAGATTGAAGAGAAAATGGTGGCGATTCTAGTGAATTCCCACTGTTTTCTCCCTATTTTTCGCCGAGAATACGGCTTCTATGAGCCAATTGTGTTGTGTAAGCTGAGAGAGGAGGGTTCAATTTATAGGCCCTGTGAACTTCAATAGGATCCGCGCGGAGGGTATTGTAAACGTGCACGAAGTGCATTAAATCTTGCTCCGAGGCTTTGAACAGGAAGAATAATATTCAAAAATTCCAGTAGTTTGTGTTTTTCAACTTGCCCAATTCGGATTTTTCCAATTTCTTTTGCTTTTTGAGATTCTTTTCTTGGTTTAACTTTAAATGGCAATCCCTAATCTACCCTCACTTTGTTAGAAAGGTTAGGAATTGCTAGAAATGTTAGTAATGTTAGGACTTTCGTTAATTTTCTAACGAGAATACTAACAACTCAAATTGGAGCACTTACACTGTCGAGTGAAAAGATTCCGTCGTCCGGAAATTGCGGATCAGGACCCTTAGGTTCACTGCTTGGGAAGTCGGCCGGGTGATCTGCCATTACTGCCCTTTGTTGATTTTCGACCATGTACTTGATGTCGAACTCGGCCCGGGAAGAATGACCACTTGGCTAGTCGCATTGACAAGGATGGCTTGTCAAAGAGATATCGGACGGGTCCATTTTGGAGACCGGGAGCACCGAATGTGGACCTGCATGTAGTGTTTCGGTTTCCCGACTACCCATACCAAGGCGGTACAAGTTTTCTCTAATCTTTGAGTAGCCGAGTTCACTTCCTTGAAGCTTCCGGAAACTACGAAGTAGATTGCATGCTCAACCTTGGAATCTTTTGTTCTTGTGCCGGCATTGCTCCGATTGACGTGTACATTGCTTTGTCGGATACAGGAGTAGTGGCTTGTCTTCATGTGGCGGAGCACAGAGTGGGGATTCACCAAGTAGGTCTTGATCTTCTCAAAAGCTGTTTGGCACTCGGAGTCCCATTTGATGTCGGCATTCTTTTTCATCGGTTTGAACATGGGCTCGCAGAGAGATGTCAAGCGGTTGACAAAGCGGCCCGATGTACTTGAAGTCTTCCCATGAAGCTCTTCACTTCTGTCAAAGTCGAGGCGGCTTCATGTCGATGATGGCCTTGATTTTCTTGGGATCGAAGCTTCGATACCCTTTACGCTAACCATGTACCCCGATACCTTGCCGCGGCTTGGCCAGAAGAGTGCACTTTGCGAGGTTTAATCTCATGGAGTGTTTTGAGTGCATTTGAAGAACTTCCTCGAGATCTGTCATGTGCTTTGCATGTCGATCCTCTGAGTGGATGATCATGTAAATCGACATATACTTCGATTTCTTTGTGAATCATGTCATGGAAGAGAGGCATTGCGGCCAGTAAGTAGCCCGGCATTCTTCGGGACCCGAGCAGCATGACCGTGTAACAGTATGTCCCCACGGAGTGGTGAAGGCGATCTTGGCTTGATCCTCCTCGGACATCTTGATCCGGTTGTATCCGGCGAACCCGTCCACGAAGGACTTTACTTCGAAATTTGTCGTGGTGTCGACCGGCATGTCGATGTTAGGCGGGAAATCATCTTTAGGGGCTGGCCTTGTTGAGATCCACGAAATCCACACGGCATCGACCTTTCCATTGGCCTTGGTGACCGTCACGATGTTGGAGAGCCAAGTCGGGTACTCAATCACTCGATGAAACCAACTCGGAGCATCTTCTCAATTTCTTCTTTAACTTGCAAGGACCACTCTGGCTTGATCTTGCGCGGCTTACGTTTGACGAGGCTTGGATTCGGGATCCAAGGGAATTACGTGCTCTACGATCGAGGGATCGAGTCTGGCATGTCCTGATATGACCGGCGAACACGTCAACATACTCCCGGAGGAGGCTTATCAGGGCTTCTTTTTCTACATCGGCGAAGAAACTGGCCACTTGTGTCTCTTTAGGCTCTTGCACTATCCCCAGGTTCACTTTGGTCATAACCTCTTCGGCGGCTTGGGCCCGGTTGTCCTCTTGGTCGACTAAACACTCGAGAACTTCTTTAATGTATTGTTCATTTAACGTGTCTGCTTCTTTATCAATTGAGTTATTAACATCTTTTAAGTTGTTTGTTAACTTATCAGTTGTTAAAGTGGCAATGAGAGGATACTCCGAAAGCTCAGACTTTTCATTAAGCAAGAACGGAAATACATGGTTGGCTACATTATCATGGTCCTCCGGCGTAAGGCCATTGGATGACTCGGAAGGCTGGACTTTTTACAAGGGCCGGCTCGGAAGGGTTTGAGACCGGGTTTAGGGAGTTGTGGGTGCGAGCTCGGCTTGTCTTCCGGTTCTGCTGGCTTGCCCTTGGTCGGTGAAAGTTACCCGGTTCTTGATGGCATTCTTTGGATGCTTGATGAGGGTTAGGGGATCAAGAGGCTTGGCTTCTGTTGTCCCAACCATGGCAATCATGCTGTTTTCGGAGCCCAGGTCAATCAGGTTCGGCACCTCCGTGACCTCTTCAAAGAGACTATGTAGAGCTGGTCCACTAAGAGCGTCTTCTATGAATTCCGGTTCCTTCTGCTTTGGAGTTACTGTCTCGAATGTGGCCTTGGTGGCTGATCCGAACAATCTGTTTCCCATGGAGAGTACCTTGAGTTGCTCTTCCAAGTTGGGGATTCCCTTGAATGTGTACTCGTCTTTGGGCTGTGGTGGCGGTTGGTCCAGGTAGAGGCTGTGATGTCGAGAACGCTCCCCTAATCGGATTAGCTTTGAGTCCTCTGAAACGCTTGAGGTCCGTGCTAGCTGCTCCATTCTTTACGTAGTCTCGGTGCGACTATCCTGCTTCTTTCTCATCTTCATCGGTTCCCTTTGTCGGTCCCCTCGATTTCTGTCGGTTCCGCTGTTGGTCCCCTCAGTTCTACTGTCGGTTCCCTTGTCGGTCCCCTCAGTTCTGCTGTCGGTTCCCTTGGTGAAGTAATGAGCGATGTCAAAGCTGTAAGGCCGGAGATTGGGTGTGCCGTCGGATCGGTTCCCCTTTTGCGGGCTGCTGCCTTGGTGCGGGCGAGCCTTTTGTCTTCCTTGATGTCAGCCGGTGTTGGCACGTAGCCAAGCCCCTGGACCGTGGTGTGGTCCTTGACTTCAATAACTTGGTGTTGGCCTTGTAGCCTTTTGCCGAGCCCCAGTCCTGGGATGAAGTTCATGAGTTTCATCATCTTTATGGCGGGAGGGATTTTGTCCCAGAATAGTGGAAGGTCCCGCTGCATATTTGGATTTTGGAGGTCTCCAGAGTGAATCCAGTTAATGCCATGTCGTCATTATGCTTGATTTCTAACACTGGAATGTCGTTGGTGCTGGTCCCCTCGGTGGTGACACTGTCGTCGTAGACTGTGGTTAGCTCGTTGCCTTGCATGAACTTGAGGCACTGATGAAGGGTGGATGCCACGCCATTGATTTGATGCAGCCAGGGACGCCCCAGGATGGCTATGAAAGTGATTGGAATGTCCAATACCTGGAATTCGGTGGGGATCATCCGCTTGCCGAACCAGATGTTAAGAGTAGCAACTCCGAGAACTGTACAGGAAGTAGAGTCATAGGCCTTGACAGTATGGACTGAAGGCTTCAGATCTGTGGTCTTGATGTCAAGCGGAGTCCGTCATCTTGGCGGGCAAGACATTCATTCAGGAACCTCCGTCTACCAACACACGGGAAGGCGACGCTCGTCCAGTTTGGGCGTGATGTAGAGCGGCTCATTGTGATCAGCCCCAAATTTTGGAAGGTGCAAATCTGTGAAGGTGATAATGTTGTCGTAGTGGATGTTGCCGATCATGCGAATGACTTCATGCGGGGTTGCGTCCACGGGGACCATGGTACGGGCCGAGGCATTCCTCTAGCTTGAGCTTGTGAGGATAAGAGGAGGTGAGCAGAGACCAGGGAAATGTTCGCACAGTACGCTGGTAGTGAGGATCGGGTCCTCTTTCGGGGAACTTGCGTCTTCGGGAGTGGCCGGATTGCGATTACAGCTCCGCGGCTTTTTAGTGGCCTTGGGTGGTAATGCATGGATTTGACCCGATCGGGTTAGAACAGCGACATCGGGTTTGGTTCCTTACGAACAGGCCGCTACGAGTTGAGCCATAGTTAGAGGAGGATTCCTCGTAGCATAGGGCCATATGTCTTCCCTCAACTCATTGGCTTTGTGGATGTATTCCACGAAGCTTCGGCGGCTTGACGGATTACATCCCGGGATGCTGGCTTAGGTGCCTCTGCGGGGAGGTAGCCTATGGTTTGACGCAGTTTGTTCGAATGTCGGTGCACAACGGTGGTCGTCGGAGCTGAGCGTGCATTGCGACCCTCAGGGAGGTTGGAGAGTTCTAGGTTCGGGCGAACGGTCTCCTTGATCTCTTCACGGTATACCGCGCTCCTTTCCTTCTTCTTGGGCATACTCGGGGAATTCTGCAGGTTGGGTGCAGCGATACTCATGGTTTGCTAAGCTTCCTCCACTCTTGGCCCAGTTAACTTTCTTCCGGCGAGCTGCGTCAAGAGTTAATAGCTAGCGTTTCTTCCCATGTGAGAATAGCCGGGGCTTCTTTGAAGCGCATGCGGCGATCTAGATAAACTTCCACCGGGAGAGCTTTCTTTTACGCTTTATGCGAGTAGCGGGTATGTCGGAAGGTGAGTACACGGCTTCCCGAACATCTGCCCATGTATGGCAGTGGGCGACCCAGTCGATCGTCTCTGTAAACGAATGTCGTAGACTGTGGAATCTCCCTGAGTAGTTGCTCGAGACGAATTTCCATCTTCCTCTTGTTTTTAAATAGACATTCCTCCCTGAGTTGGCCTTTCAATTTGAGTGTTGAAATGATCCGTTTCCATCCTCCCAGGACCCTTGGGAGTCCGGTTTTGTTGACTTCATGCCCGGCTTGGAAAAGAATAGTTTCATCGCCTTCGTCGTCGCTTTCACAGAGAACTTGCTTTCCTCGGGGAGGTAAGCGCTGGGATTCGTTCTGCTGTGTCGTTCCATCTCCTAGGTCATCGGGACCGTTGACCACCCTCGTGTGGCAGAGGGGGTTGGATGAGAACAGACGGTAGTCGAGGAAGTTGCCGTGAGCAAAACCCCTGAGGTCGAACTGGTCTAGAGTGGCCTCTAGCTTTCTGTCTGAAGCTGCCTGTGACACTTTAAGGGCTTGGTCCCTGTAGGTCTTTCGAGCTTGGTCTTCGTCCCAAAGACGGCTTTCTTGAGCGGCTAGTTCCATGAGGGCTTTCCTTGCGAGAGCTAAACAGTCTCCGTAGGTGCGCACCGTCTGGCTAGTGTCTAGAACTGTGATCACATCCAAATCGCCGAATGGCGGGAACACTTGGATTACGTTAACGAAGGAAGTCGGACTGGGACATTCCATGCGGCCTTCCTTGATCTCGATCACCAAGAAGTTTGCCCAATTTTGCTTGATTGACCCACGGGGGTGTTGAACTGCAGGATGTTGACGGTCTCGTGATCTCGCTCGATCGCCAAGTCTATCAGAGCTAGCGATCTCTTGGCGGGATGTACGAATCGGGGCCGTGGCGGGAGTAGAATCGAAGCTGGAGCATGTTGATGCGAGGTGGTCATTTCCAATGTCGGAAGCGGCTCTGTCTTGCGGGGAAGACCTTCACGAGATGTGTTCGGGGTGGGCTGCCGGAAGCGTTCCCGAGGTTGATACGATTCGTGACAGGTGAGAAGCTTTGTCTCCTTATTGTTTACCTTGGCCTTAGCGGCGCTTGAGTGTATAAGCTTGGCGACGGCACGGGCCGGTTGCCATTGGGGCTAGTACTCGGAAAGTACCGATGATGAGCTCGAGCTCGGTTAGCCAGGGAGCCTCGTTTACCATGAGCGAGCGGTCGTCGAGGGTGACTTTGGCATTGCAGAATCTGACGATGAGGACCGGATCCTTGGTATCATCGGGATATCTGGAATAGATGATGTTGACGAAGTCGTCGTCAGTCACTTGATCAGAGGGATTCTTCGTTGTGTCAACCAGTAGCTTCCAGTTGTTGGATAGCTGCCTGTACTGGACGTTGAGCTTGACAATCTCCATGGTGTTGGAGCCTTGGTCGTAGGTGACCTGATCGGAACGAGTGCCGTCCTCGAAACTGAGCATGTGAATGCAGAGGTCTGCCCGCGAGTCTGCCGCATCCTCGACTCCGGAGAGTCCTGATTCATCGTCATCTGACGGTTCAATCCAAACGTAGGGACGTATTGCGTCCGGGTGCGTTGCTGGAGCTGCTAGGAAAATATCATGCCCTTCATTGGAGAAGACGGGTGCAGCGGGTAGTTCCTCGTGGAGAACATCCCATACGACTTTCATGCATTCAAAACGAGAATGACGGTGCTTGTTGACCTTTATCACAAAGATCTCTTCGCACAGCGGGAGCCAGAGTTGGTTTGAAGAATGCTTGACGAATCTCCGATTGGAGGCTGGGGTTTATGTGCCCGCATCATGGCGATGTTCGGCGTTTCTTTCCAATGCGCCTCCAAATGTTGGAAACGACAGTTGAAACCGATGTATCGGACTGCCTGAGTGCTGTTCGAGTACGTTTACATAGTTAGCATCTCCAGGACTACGAGGGATTCGATGAGATTTGCCCCGATAGTCCCTTGGTTGATTTGAAGGAGGTAGTCCGGTGCTTGGTGCGCGGGCACGCTTTGGCTATTGTCTCGGCTTCGTTTCCTATGAGGAAACTATCCCCTCTGATGACTTCAAGATCTCCCTACCGGTTAATGAACTTAACACACTGATGGAGAGTGAAGGCTATGGCTTTCATGTGATGTAGCCAAGGGCGTCCCAAGAGGGCTATGAACTCAGATGGAATGTCCATTACGTGGAATTTTGATGGCACCATTTGGGTCTCGAACCGAGTTCGCAGTCACCGTCTCCGAAATGGGGCGAGACGTCTTTGTCGTAGGCCACGATAGTCCGGGTTGACGGAATCAGATGGCTTTCGTTGATGCGGAGGGCTCGCATCATGCTGAGAGGGAGAACATTAACGGCTGACCCGTTATCTACCAATACTCTGGGGAGTGATATGGTGTTGAGCTTGAGAGTGATGTGCAGAGCTTCGTTGTGCCCCGAGGCATCTCTCGGTAAGTCTTCATCACAGAAAGTGATCATACTGCCATACAGTCGGGAATCGTAGATCTCATCTCTATCCGTAGAAGGAGAGTCATCCAGCCATCCGTTTCCTGTCTTTCTTTTGCGAGGTAAAGCCTTTGTAGGAACCTCGGGATTGCGTTGAGGTTTTTTGTGGCGGTTGCCGCCCTTGGTTAGCACGTTGATCGAGTGCGAGTGCCAAGCTGACTTTGATCTTCCCTTGCCGGTCCGGGCTCGGAAGCTGGACAAGTTGAATCTTAGCTGATCCCGTGGGGGATTTTGTCTCGGCGCGGTAAGGTTACCAAGGTCTGAGGTATTCCTGAGCCACAGGGGCACGAACTCCGGTTTCAGCGGGACTTTTCGGCTTTTCCACCCTTGTGTGCTCTAAAGGCATGACTGGAGGAAGAGAGGACGGCTAGAGTAGAGTACATAGTAGTCGAACCTCCGGATGGCTCTCAGAGTGTACCCATGGTATCTCCGGCTTCATATCTTTCTCTCGGCATCTGCCGAGAGGACTTCTTCTTCGTTTCTCGGAGGATTGCTTCGGACCATATCTTGGGACTCGTACTCCGGGCGAGGCGGAGCGATCACAAACATCGTAGGCGATGTGGACATTAGATGAGGACCCGGTTGGAAGAATCGGAGGAAGCGCTCTGCGACAATCTTCTTGGGCACCCACTCAATGAATTCACACTGTTATTGTTCGGAAAGGGTTTCCGCTGTATTGGGCCACGGGGACGCTCCAATTTTCCTTCTTCTATCAAGTTACGGATTTCGTATCGTAACCCCAAATAGTTGTGTGGTATGGCCGTGATGCGATGGAAGGCGCGATATTTGTTCTTGTCCGCATTGGCTACGGGATTCTTGGGTTTGTAATTTGCAACGGGTTTAAGGAGACCTTCCTTGATTAACCCTTCCAACATCTTGCTTAGCGGCATGTCCAACTTGTCGAAGTGTACGGCGGGCGAAGTGGAGTTGTTGCTTTGTGGGGCCCAGGTTTACATTTACCCGGCCATGTCCACGATGGATATAGTTGACGGACGTATCTTTCCCTTCGCTAGGGGCCGGTGCGGGATTGAATGCAAAGGCTGCTTGAGCCCGGTATACGCTATGGCTGTCTGCAAGAGCCAACTTCTCCTTGAGATCCTTCTCGAAGCGTGAGCCGGCATTTACCATGGCCGGAGATGCAGGAAGAAATGATGGCGATGAGAGTTCGATGGACGGTCTTAAGCAGGACTTGAAGATCCGCATCTATTCCTCTTTGGAGAGTGGCTCCATGATCTCGGAGAGTTTCCAACTCCACCTCTTGTAGAATTCTCCAGCGCTTTCGTCCGCTTTACGCCCAGTGGTGATTAAGTCCTCACGACTTGTTTCCCATTCTAAGTTGGATCGGTACCGTTCCGGAAGATGTTACTAATCGATCCCAGTGTGGCGATCCGCAGGCTTTACCCTTAGAAACCATCGTAACGCTGAACTTTTAAGCGTATGTTGGAAGTGGTCGGCCATTTGCTGGAGGGTTGCTCCTTTCGCTTTCATGCCGAGAACGTAGGTGTCGACATACGTTTGAGGACATTCGGTTCCGTCGAATCGGTCCATCTCCGACATTCTGAACTTGGCAGGGAGAGGCGTGACCATTCCCGGATCCGTGGATTTGAGCGTTTCTTTGCTTTGAGGCTGCTCATGGTGGCTTCGGAGTCTTTCATCTGTTCGACCATCCAGGCTAAGGTTGGGTCCAGTGGTGGATTGTGAGGCTCGGCGCCGGGTGCTACCACGTGAGCGGTAGTGATTGGAGGTGGAAGGCTTGATATATGTGGATATATGGGGGCCTTTTCTGAAATGTATCGGGGTTTGTCCCCGGTGTTTTGGGATTCGTGTATAGGCAATGGGACAAACCCTAGAGGGTATTGAAGGATATTGGCATCCTGAGATGGTCCAGCGGTGCGCTGGTGATATTGAGTGATAGGAGTAGCCTTGGGTGGCCAAATATGACGGGGTTGCCACAGGAGGTGGCAACGTGAAGCCTAGGTCATTGTTTCCTTGATTCGAAGGCATCCCGTATGTTGGCGGGGAGGAACTGATTGAAGGTTTGGTGAAGCTGGTTTTGGGAATCGTCATCCTCGACCGGGACAAAAGTACCGTCTGGCGGGGATAGGCTGCTATACCACGCTCATTCGAAGTTGTACCATGAAATTCTGCGATCTTCTTTACGCCTCTTGTGAACCTCACAAGCTCGGATGGCTTCTTCCAATGTCATATCAGTTGCCGGTGGCGGGGTCCTTCCCCGTCACGATTTCTCGGTGAACTAGACATGTCGGAAATTCTGGCGAGGGCGAGGGAACCGAAGAACCGTACGACGCCTGCCGTTACCGTGATTCTGCAAGGCGCGGACCCGGAAATCTGAACCACTTTACGCTCGCTGCGAGGAACGAAAGGAAGGGTTTAGGCTTCGAGAAAAAGAGTATTTGGCTCGAGGTTTCGGGCTTGTGTAATGTGCGATTACCGATTAATGTTTACTTAAAGCGTGTTTTCTCGAGTCTTAATCGGTTGGAAAAGAGCGGGTCTTCTTTTCGCAACTAATCCTAGAGCTCTAATCAGTGAATCTCGTCACTAGGCTTATATAAGCCCCTCGTTTCCATTGTAGATCATCTTTCTCGAGACGGACTATCCGAGCGAGGTCTTATAAGGCAAGCGAGTTCCACCGACAAAGGAAAAAGTGAACTTAAGGCTAGCTGATCACGCAAACTTTCAACGTATGTGACGCACGGGCCACAGTCGAAGTCAACGCCCTTAAGTTAAGGTGGGGATCGTGCCAAAATTTTGGCATGACCTCTCCTAACTCGCTTGCGCGAGGGACCTTAGCATTTGGCGTTGGCCAAGTTGTGGCTGGCACGGTGGATACGGTGAGGTTTGGTGACACGGTGTCACATTGAACCTTCGGGTATGTTTTTCGGCAGAGCTCCGCGTCAAAGTCAAGGTTGAAAAGCTCGAGACTTCGGGTCGGGAATGACCTTCGATCTCAACCTCTCGAGCTTGACTCGGAGCGGGGCCCGGCGTAAAAAACATACACTTAGGCTTTATGACACGAGCTAAGCCAAAAACCAACCGGGGTCTTGGACAAAGTGTGACACAAAGAGTGCATGGCTTACACGGGCTAGGATGGGATGTTTGGGACGACCCTGTGCGCCCCCGAAAGGTGTCTGGTTGTGAATACCCCGTCCCGATGCAACGCGCATTCGGAGGTTGAAAAGAATAATTATGTAAAGTCGGACCGAAATGGGATATTCATTTAGTGACACTCGATTTAAACCATATTAAAATATTAGTTTAATTTTGAGAGTCGCCACGCCACTTTGATATAGCCCAAAGCTTTGAAAAAAGGCTAAACAGTTAATTGGGTTCGGGGGTCAAGTTACAACAGAAGAAGAAACGTTATCACTCCTATTGCCCAACGAATCGGTCTTTCTAGCATGTGGGGTGTTGATTGTGTGCGGTGTTTACAGGAATAGATAGAAGAAACGGGATCATGCATAAGGAGGAGGGGAGAGAAAGAATTAATTGATGATCACACCCTAGAACCTTTGAGTTAGGCCCTCGGAAGGTGCACTAATCAACGTTCATCCTTGGGGGATTGTTGATCATGGGATAATTATAACTAAGGTGGAAGGAAAGAAATAGTTCCTAGATCCATTGGGTTTCTTTGGGCGAAACCTTAGATCATCCTCGGCTATAGCATATTTAAATATATTAAAACAGCCATAAATCTAGCATATATGACATAAGCAAGAAATAAAGTAATTAAAATACTAAGCATGCAAATAATAAATCTAGCATAATAATAAAGACGATAATAAAGACGGAAAAATAAACAGAAGACTTACCTAATGATGGCAAGGCTTTTGGATTGAATCTATGAAGATTCGAAGAGAGTAGGAAGAAGCTTGGGTAAAACAAGTGTAGTCTCGTTTCTTCCGAGTGAATTGTGTGTTGAGAAAATATTTAGAGCTTAGAAAACTCGAGTTTAGTCTCAAGTTTTCTATGGAGGAAACCGAAGTTTTGTCTTGAGTTTTCCCTAAAAATAAGGTTCGACGTGTTCAAATAAAGGGTCGGAGTGGGGTTTATATAAGGTCCGAAAAGAATTAAAAGATAAGGATTTGATCGGCGCCTTTTTTAAAAGATAATGATTATCCCAAGTAAGGGTCGATCGGCCAAAATCCTTGAGCTTGGCCCAAATGGCCCAAGTGGATTCCTCGGCCGGCCTTGAATGGCCTTAATAGATTCCTCTGGCCGGCCCTCCTTCAATGGCCTTGCAACTCTCGGCCTATGGTGCCAAATGTGGTGCAAATGCAAAGGCTCATTGGTAACTATCCGTTTCGTCCCGCGATCTTTTGCAGTTTCATTTTGACCACTTTAATGACTTCTTTTGCACTTCGCTCTTTGGAATTTTATCTTTCATTTAATCCCAGGAATTTTTATATATCAAATTCGTCCCAAATTTCCATATTTCCTGTTTAGTCCTTAAATTCCAATAAATTCCAATTTGGTCCAAAAGCTTCCAAATGCCAGTTTAGTCCCAGATTTTTCCGAATTGCACTTCAGTCCCTGTACTCATTAAAACACTTTTTTCGGACCGGGTACTAACAGTAGCCCCTCGGCGACGCTTCTTGTAAGACAAGTGGGGTCGACGATGAAAATAGGATCCGTCCTGAAAAAAGGGATTTCAGGAGGTAAGACAATGATTTTGCGGATGTGAGGTTTGGACTCGAGCTGAGTCGCAAAAAGATGACCAGGTAGGTCAAGCGGCTGGACCCACGTCGGGCTACCTACGTATCCCAAGAGGAATCAAGCCAAATCGTAGTTCGGAAGAGTGGGCATTTAGAACCCGAGAGTGGCGGACGTGTAGCGTCTCAAACCAAAGATGCGATTTGTAGCAAGGCTTTGAGGATCGAATCTAAGGGCGATTCGAATAAGATTGAGAGATGTACGGAAAGGGGAATCAAGTATAGTCTTGCCTTCTCCGTGGGAAAATATGTTGTGTGTGGAAAGGAAATTCAAGTATAGTCTTGACTTTCCTCTTGAAAATTGTGTGTGATGGGACAAATCAAGTGTAGTCTTGATTTCTCCGTGTGAAAATATGTTGTGAGATAATGTGTGGAAAGGAAGTTCAAGTATAGTCTTGATTTTCCTCTTGAAAATTGTGTGTGATGGGAAAAATCAAGTGTGGTCTTGATTTCTCCGTGTGAAAATATGTTGTGAGATAATGTGTGGAAAGGAAATTCAAGTATAGTCTTGATTTTCCCTTTGAAAATTGTGTGTGATGGAACAAATCAAGTGTAGTCTTGATTTCTCCGTGTGAAAATATGTTGTGAGATAATGTGTGGAAAGGAAATTCAAGTATAGTCTTGATTTTCCCCTTGAAAATTGTGTGTGATGGAACAAATCAAGTGTAGTCTTGATTTCTCCGTGTGTTAACCAAGTTTAGTCTTGATTCGCGTGCGAGAGAAAGTGTATGGGCGAGAACCCTTTGAAATGGAGGATAGACCTCGAAATGGAGGATAGACCTGCGAAATGCTGGGACGGACCCTTTGAAGATGCGGGACGGACCCTTTGAAAATGCAGGGACGGACCCTTTGAAAGTACGGGACGGACCCTTTGAAGATGCGGGACGGACCCTTGAAATGGAGGATAGACCTCTGAAATGCGGGACGGACCCTTTGAAGATGCGGGACGGACCCTTTGAAGATGCGGGACGGACCCTTGAAGATGCGGGACGGACCCTTTGAAAGTACGGGACGGACCCTTTGAAGGTGCGGGACGGACCCTTTGAAATGCGGGGATAGACCCTTTGAAATGCGGGACGGACCCTTTGAAATGGAGGATAGACCTCTAAATGAAACTCGTACCAAAGGGACTTAGGCTCATTTGCGATGAAGAATAGTTGTGTGAATTGATTGGGATTATTATGGCTTCCCGAGCCGAAGAACCAAACGATTAAAAGATTGGGGTAATCATTGCTAAGGCTTAGAGAGGAGTCTTGTCTCCTAGGCTTAAGGCTAGGGTTTTAGAGAGGCATTTGTCACCTAGGCTTAAGGCTAGGGTTTAGAGAGGTATTTGTCACCTAGACATGAGGCTAGGGTTTAGAGAGGTATTTGTCACCTAGGCTTGAGGCTAGGGTTTAGAAGGGTATTTGTCACCTAGGCTTGAGGCTAGGGTTTAGAGAGGTATTTGTCACCTAGGCTTGAGGCTAGGGTTTAGAAGGGTATTTGTCACCTAGGCTTGAGGCTAGGGTTTAGAGAGGTATTTGTCACCTAGACATGAGGCTAGGGTTTAGAGAGGTATTTGTCACCTAGGCTTGAGGCTAGGGTTTTACATTTGCGGCAAGTCTAAACAAGGCAGTTTGAGCAGAAAGGTTATGGTTTAAGCAAGGCGAGGCTGAGTTGGTGTCTATGATAGAAGGTGGGCTTGGATGAGTTTGGTGTCCAGAGGTGGGGGGTAGGACCGAGTCATCTTGAGAGTCACAGAGATGCGTCTTTGATAGAATTGAAGAGTTTGAAAATTTGTGGAGACCAAAGAGTGATTTTTGTAAACAAGGTGCCAAGAAGGGTGGCATTTTGAAAGCATGTTTATTTGATAAAGAGGCCTTATGATTAATCATATTTCTAACTAACTCAAAGAGTTTGCCACATGCTGATCTTGATGACAAGGGATGCCCTTCATGCTAGATATGACTTCATTGGAGCTCCGATTTAGAGCCCTTTGGCCTTTTCTGAAGAACCACAAATTCGACCCATTTTTGTTGAGGGGAGCCCCAATGTTTGATGAAGTGACCTTGGCGAAGTCCCAGTTGATGATGAATGGCGAAGCCCCAGTTGATGATGCAAAGCAAATTTGAAGGGAATGGCGAAGTCCCAGTTGATGATGCAAAGCAAATTTGAAGGGAATGGCGAAGCCCCAGTTGATGATGCAGAGCAAACTCAAGAGAGCACGAGAGAACGGCTTAACAAAAGCCCCAGCTTTGGAGAGATTCAATGTATCCCTATTGCAGACAGAGTTATCTTGCGGCCACGGGGGTGACCCCTCGTTTCGAACAATGGTCAATCAGTCGTTGGACAAGACTCAGAAATGTATACGTGCAGGGGCGCATTTTTTCAAAGGTGGGAATGGATCCCGAATTCGTGTATGACACTCTCGCTTTTGGTTTTGACTCTTTTGGGAGAGTATAAGTATCACAAGGTGTGGAAAAGTGTATGGAAGCCCCCTGCAGACAGAAAGACAGTGTTTGGCTCTATTTTCCTATGATGTGGAAAAAGAAGACTTGTCGAGACATTTGAAGAATTGTTTTATTCAGAATTATATCTTGATTGCTCGTGAATGGACCTCACTGATTGGTTTATCAAATTCCAATTATATAGGTAAACAAATAATGTGCTTTGATTGAAGGAATAAGAGAAATTGATTGATGGTGAAATACGGCTCGACTTTAGAAGGAGAAAGATGTTCCGTTGTTGCTTGCTGCAAGGCATTCGGTGGTAATTGTGGTGCGGGCTGCCGTTGCATTGATCTCCTTCATGGGAAAGAATGAAAAATAGAAAAAAGATTGGGGTGGAAGAAAAGGTGGGAATTGGTGATTATAACCCAAAGATTTTTTCATTCCTTCAAGTGAAGATTCTTTGTTCCTTTGTTCTTGCAAGCCGAGGGAGTAGTCCTCTGGCGCGTGTCTCCTTGCTTTTGAGTGCCGGCTGAGAGGCACGGATGCGAAGCCCCAGTGAGACTTTTTTGCGAGACGTGTTTGAAGAGTCGAATAAACGAATTTCAAGAATAGGACGAGTTCCCAAACTTTTGAGAGAATATGTAATATGCTCACGTAGGATAACAAGTGACTCAAAAATCTGAATATGCATTTCTTTTAAATAATCTTTTGAGAATGCCATCCGGTAGCGGTTGTAGCTGGGCTTTGGATTGCGATCGATCATTAGGTGATGCTTAACATGACCTCTTAAAGTGAGAGGTCGGCTGGGCCATTTGCTGAGAGGTTGGCTTGAGGGATGTGTTTGGAATTTCTAAGGTGAGGGGATTTTCTTGTTGTTGCTTCTTCAGAACCTCTAAGAGTGAGGTTAACTTTGATTTTGGCAAGGTCAAGGGTGGTGGTGGAATCCTCTAAAAGTGAGAGGATGGACTTTGGAATGGATTTATGGGATTTGTCCAAGAGGGAATCTTTGTTGCTTCTTCTCGCGAGTTTGTTGTGGTTTCAGCAGGTAACTTGATCATGATAGGATCTTCACTTGACGTCTCATTTTCACAACCTTTGAGATGGGAGGTTCACTTCGGAGTGATGGAGGTTGTTTTTTTTTTTTTTTTTTTTAAACACCCTCTTATCGAGAAAGGCCTTCGGATTTGTTTGCTCGCGATAGCCCCTAGTATATGCCTTAGGATGGTTTTACCTTTTCCCTCTTGGGTTTGGAGGTGGTCCCTTCGAGGGAGCCCTTTGTATGAGTTTCTTTTGCATTCCGCCTTTCTTGAGCTTGGAGGTGATTACTTCCTTTGTGAGTCGAGGGAGCCCCTAGTATGGGCTTCTTCCTTAGGGTCTCAAAACTTGTCGATCTTGAAATGAAAGGGTATTATTTAGTGAGGATAAGGTTATGGTTTCCTATGGTGAAAGGTTTAAGCTTCAATCGCTACCGGATAGCATTCTCAAAAGAGTAATTTTAAAATGCAAACTCATTTAACCGACTTATTAAAATATATTCAGACCATAAGAAAGATATGTGAGCATATTCAATGAAAGCTTATCGATCGAATGGAAAATCAGAGGAGACGCGAGATTGGGGGGTTGGTGAGCCCCAAGTTGATATTCATGCAGCACTTGTGAAGGATAGGAACAACTCCTTGCATCTTCTTTAAATTGCAGTGGCGTGAGCAGCTATTTTCTGATGATGAGCAACAACGGTCTTTGTGCTTGTCTTGATCATATGGAAAGGAGGTCAAGCGGGGGAGAGTGTATTTGGGGAAGTGTATGTTTGAGAAGGTATAACGGGTATGTACGAGGAGAGGGTTTGGAGATAGTGTATGGAAAGTATATGGTGGAGTATGGGAAGAGTGTATGAGAGAAGGGTGTATAGGGATGGTGTATATGAAGAAGGAACGGTGAGTTGTTTACTCCAATCAAAGCATTCATTCATTGTTTACTTTATTAGCCGGTGAGTTTATCAGTGAGATTAGCAACCAAGTGATAATTATAAATAAAACAATCTTCTTGAAAATAATGCGAGATTATGTCTCAAGTCTAGAGAGAAAAGAAAGAAAGACCTTTTTTTATTGTTGAAGTAACTAGTTCAAAGTGGATATTACAAACCCAATGCCCAAAATGGACGTAAAAGACGCACTAGAACCTACAAGACTGAATGAATCTAAATCTTCCCTCGAAGGGTGAGGGTTCCTTCATCAATGAGGCCTTGGGTCTTCCCTTGGTTGATCAATCTTTGAATTGAGCGTTTCAGTTGCACACATTTGTCAGTGGTATGCCCAGCGTACTTGTGGTATCTGCAAAACTTGGATGTATCTAAGTCTTCCCTTGGGTTAATAGGCTTATAGTTCTCGAGCGGCTTGATCAAATTCTTTCCCATCAAAATGTCGAAGAACTCACCCACAGGCATTCCTAAATCATCAAAATGTTCCTTGTTGATCTTCTTCTCGGGTATTGGTGCCTTTCGTTGGTTGGTGGCCACAGCAGGCATCCTGAATGAGACATTCTGATGTGTTGGACCATAAGTGGGACCATAAGCATGTGGATGATAGGGACTCTGGAATTGCACAGGAGGAGGATCTCTTCTCAAGCACTCGTGAATGCAAGACAAATGGTATTGCTCAATTTCATGCATGTCTTTGAGGAGGTTGATCACTCCCAACCTCATGTTTGAGACTTCTTTGAGGGCTTCAATGCTTTTCTCCAGAGACATTATGTGGAATTCTGTAAGAACATATGGCGGAGTCAAACCAATGAGTTGAATTAGACTCACAATTAATCTTAAGGCATCTCCGAGAAAATAGTTGATCTCCACAATTTGAGAGTTTGACCGGGCTGAAGTTGCCTACGTAACCCTTACCATTTAAGGTATGAGTCTCAGGTCACCGTAGTTCGAGGGGGCCCCGATTGATGATACAACCAGGGTTAAGTTTAGAGAAAGAGAGAGGAAGAGTCCGTTTGGTGAAAAAGGGAGAGGAAGATGACTCGATCCTTGGTCAAATGAGGGTGATCTAGGTGAGTTAATTTGGTATTGGGTGAGGATTGGCCTTGGTTGGTCTTTGGCTGAAGGGTGCTAGAGATAAAGGATCTAAACTATGGATGGTTTTAAGGCTAAGGGAGCAGACTATGGAAGGTTCAAGAGATGAGGGGTAGAACTTTGAAGGGTCCTAACTTGTAGACCATGGGGGTCTAAGGTAGAGGAGTGGACCATGGATGGTCCAAGAGACGAGGGTGGACCTCGAAGAGTCTTAGGTGGAAGGGTGGACCTTTAATGGTCCTAGATAGAGAGAGTAGACCTCGAAGGGTCCTAAATTGAGGAATGGACCATGGATGGTCCAAGAGACGAGGGGTGGACCTCGAAGAGTCTCAGGTGGAAGGGTGGACCTTTAATGGTCCTAGATAGAGAGAGTGGACCTCGAAGGGTCCTAAATTGAGGAGTGGACCTTGAACGGTACAAGGTAGAGGGAGTGGACCTAGAAGGGTCCAAAAGATGAAGAGTAAACCTTGAAGGGTCTAAGAGAAGAGGAGCGGACCTTGAACGGCCCAAGATATGAGGAGTGGACCTTAAAGGGTCTAAGAGAAGAGGAGCGGACCTTGAACGGCCCAAGATATGAGGAGTGGACCTTGAATGGTCCAAGATTGGGAGAGTGGACATAGTATAGGAAGAGCACCACGAAGGGTCAAAGAGTGGACCTTGAACGGTCCAAGATAGAGAGACTGGACCTAGGGCGGTCCGCAGTAGAGGGTGTGGACCTTGAAGGGTCCAAGAAGTAAAGAGCGGACCTCGGAGGGTCCTAGAAATGGAGAGTGGACCTTGAAGGGTCCAAGAAGTAAAGAGTGGACCTCGGAGGGTCCTAGAAATGGAGAGTGGACCTTGAGGGGTCCAAGAAGTAAAGAGCGGACCTCGGGGGGTCCTAGAAATGGAGAGTGGACCTTGAAGGGTCCAAGAAGTGAGGAGTGGACCTCGGAGGGTCCTAGAAATAAGGAGTGGACCTCGGAGGGTCCTAGAAATGAGGAGCGGACCTCGAAGGGTCCTAGAAATGAGGAGCGGACCTCGGAGGGTCCTAGAAATGAAGAGCGGACCTCGGAGGGTCCTAGAAATGAGGAGCGGACCTCGGAGGGTCCTAGAAATGAGGAGCAGACCTCGGAGGGTCCTAGAAATGAGGAGCGGACCTCGGAGGGTCCTAGAATTGAGGAGCGGACCTCGGAGGGTCCTAGAAATGAAGAGCGGACCTCGGAGGGTCCTAGAAATGAGGAGCGAACCTCGGAGGGTCCTAGAATAGAGGAGCGGACCTCGGAGGGTCCTAGAAATGAAGAGCGGACCTCGGAGGGTCCTAGAAATGAGGAGCGAACCTCGGAGGGTCCTAGAAATGAGGAGCGGGCCTCGGAGGGTCCTAGAAATGAGGAGCGGACCTCGGAGGGTCCTAGAATAGAGGAGCGGACCTCGGAGGGTCCTAGAAATGAGGAGCGGACCTCGGAGGGTCCTAGAATAGAGGAGCGGACCTCGGAGGGTCCTAGAAATGAAGAGCGGACCTCGGAGGGTCCTAGAAATGAGGAGCGAACCTCGGAGGGTCCTAGAAATGAAAAGCGGACCTCGGAGGGTCCTAGAAATGAAGAGCGGACCTCGAAGGGTCCTAGAAATGAGGAGCGGACCTCGAAGGGTCCTAAAAATGAGGAGCGGACCTCGAAGGGTCCTAGAAATGAGGGATAGTTAAGCACTTTATTTACAAAAAAGCCCTCTATTTTATAGAACCTACTCTTGGTTGGAAGGGATACCCCTTTTTCGCAACTAACTAAATGTCCTAAAGTGGTGGATCCTAACGACTAACCGTCTCATATAGACATTTAATATGATGTTTATGGAGAGTACTACAGACCCATGATAGGACAAGATCAAGCATTCAACTTTACTTGGCACGTCCTTTAAAAGGGAATCAATTTTTAGTGCCTTTATAGATCTTGACTTATCATTGATTCGTAGTGACTTAACATAAAGACCTTATTAATTGTCTACATAAAATAGCTAGCCAAACCAACCGGTCACAGGGCGTGTATTCCTAGCAAAGTGGGTGACACAAGGGTTAGATTTCAGGCTCCCACCGTGCAACCGAAGCGCACTGATGAGTGGATGGCCAAGTGAGACTCGGAAGGGAGGCGACATGATCACCACACTTCCCGCACTTTGGCTTCTCCGATGGGTTAAAGGGTGTCTCGTGCAAAGGTGACACGGACTCTAGTGGTAGTGTGAGGTGAAAAGTCTAATTCCTTTTTTAAAGAAAAAAGAAAAGGATTTATTTTTATTTACATGAGATGCATGCATGCAATGCAACAGTTAAGAGTAAAGAAAATAAACAGAAGGCGAAAAATGCAACACCATACAAGGAAATGAAAGTCTGACCCACTTAGTTTGAAAAAATTTCAAAATTCCCAGAGAGTCGCCACCGTGAATACCCCGTCCCGATGCAACGCGCATTCGGAGGTTTGAAATAAATAATTATATAAAGTCGGATCGAAATAGGATATTCATTTAGTGACACTCGATTTAAACCATATTAAAATATTAGTTTAATTTTGAGAGTCGCCACGCCACTTTGATATAGCCCAAAGCTTTGAAAAAAGGCTAAACAGTTAATTGGGTTCGGGGGTCAAGTTACAACAGAAGAAGAAACGCTATCACTCCTATTGCCCGACGGATCGGTCTTTCTAGCATGTGGGGTGTTGGTTGTGTGCGGTGTTTACAGGAATAGATAGAAGAAACGGGATCATGCATAAGGAGGAGGGGAGAGAAAGAATTAATTGATGATCACACCCTAGAACCCTTGAGTTAGGCCCTCGGAAGGTGCACTAATCAACGTTCATCCTTGGGAGATTGTTGATCATGGGATAATTATAACTAAGGTGGACGGTAAGAAATAGTTCCTAGATCCATTGGGTTTCTTGGGCGAAACCTTAGATCATCCTCGGCTATTGCATATTTAAATATATTAAAACAGTCCTAAATCTAGCATAAAGGAACAATTAAAATATAATAAGCATGCAAAGACAATAATAATAATAGGGAATAAAAATATTAAAAAGAGTCTTACCAATTGCAGCAAGACTTTGGGGTCGAATCTAGGGCGATTCGAAGAGAGTAGGAAGAACTGTGGGTAAAGCAAGTGTAATCTCGCTTCTCCCTAGTAAATTGTGTGTTGAGAATGGGAGCCGGGCACCCCTATTTATAGTGTTTCGGTAATTGGGCTGAACCGAAATAAAGGGTCGATCGGCCCTAAAAATAAGGTTCGATCGGCACAAAAATAAAGGGTCGATCGGCCCTAAAAATAAGGTCCGATCGGCACAACCTTAAAAGATAAGGATTTGATCGGCAGCTTTTTTAAAAGATAATGATTATCCTAAGTAAGGGTCGATCGGCCAACCTTTCTAGGGCCCAAATTGCAATTGCCCAGCCGGCCCCAAATGGCCTCCCTGGCCGGCCCCAATTTGCTTAGAACTCTCGGCCATGGTGCAAATGTGGTGCAAATGCAAAGGCTCATTTTGTATAATAACTATCCGTTTCGTCCCGCGATCTTCTCGTTTCATTTTGACCGCTATAATGACTTCTTTTGCACTTCGCTCTTTGGAATTTTATTTTTCATTTAATCTCAGGAATTTTTATATATCAATTTCGTCCCAAATTTCCATATTTCCATTTTAGTCCTTAAATTTCCAATAAATTCCAATTTGGTCCAAAAGCTTCCAAATGCCAGTTTAGTCCCCGATTTTCCCGAATGCACTTCAGTTCCTTTTTTCGGACCGGGTACTAACAACGATCGACGAGCCAAAATGGCTCGGAGGGGTAAAGTTGCATGAAATGTAAAGGACGTTCAACGGATCAAACGGTCCGGAATTTTAAATAACAGAAAAGTAAATGACGATCGACGGATCGATCGATCCGGAGTTGTAAATGACAAAAAAAAGTAAACGGAACGGGGTCGGAACGCCGTTTTAACCCGTGATTACTTCTCTTACGGGAAGAGAAGAGGATCGAGGGGCTAAAACGTATCGGACCCCGTTAGACGGAGGCGTCTACATTTCAATAACGTTGTTCGAAACGGTTGTAGCGATTGGCGCGTAAACCGAGATGAAATGAGAGATTAGAGAGAGGGAGTTATACCTATGGCTAGGGTCGACTCCTTTGGCTCGAGAGGTGTATACGGGATACGGAAAGTAGTTTGGAACGGTGTTTCGGAGTGGAGGAGGGCGTATTTGATCGAAATACAGAGTTTTCACGCAAAACGAGGTAAAACCGAGGCTCGGGAGGGGTGAGGATCAGTTTAGGCCATGAGGTTTTGGTGGAGAGGAGTAATTTTTGGTGTTACAAATGGCTTTGACAGCCTCTCTATTTATAGGTGAAATTTCAGTAGGAGTCCGGCCGGACTTAGGCTGAAATCCAGGTGATTTTGTAAAACTTTGGGAATTTGAGGGACTTGCTGACAATTTCTGAAATCTGCACAGGGAGTCCGGCCCGACTTGGACTGTATACCAGGGGTATTTTAGTCTTTTGGCCTTGATTTCTGATTGAAGGGTGACTAGAGGGAGGTGGCAAGCTTGCCACGTGCCCTGTGAGTCACAAGATGTGTGGGAGTTCGTTCCCGGGTCCCAATTTTGTCTGTTTTTTAAATAACAGTCCGAAAAATGTCCGAAGCGCCCTTGGAAAGTGCCGGAAAGTGCATTTTTCAGGGAAAGCTGTACTTTCACGTGCGATGACGTGTGTCAAGTACGCTTCGACGTCGGGATGCACGGAGCACTCCCGGGACGTCTCGTTGGCATGGCAACGGGGAGCTTAACGAGTTCCGGTTAACCTGGAGCGGGCCAGTTAACGAATTTTGGTTAACTTTCTGACGGATTTTGACGATCCGAATTTGGGTACTTACACCTACCTAGTTTCGTCTGACATACGACCTCCTAATCGAACAGTCTCTGCCTAGTTAAGGCACGAAGACATGTCGACCTCGAATAATCAAGCGACCTCGACCAAACAAACACGTGCGTCTATCCACGATTCTATTCGTAACTGTCTCCTACAATCACGGATACCGTTATGCCAACATTATCTCCGCGATCCAAGGGATTAATAATGATCGTATGGCACCACAATATATACCATACTACATTCAACTTAAAAAGGTAATGTCATCTTCATAATTTGATATTTAAGTCGTTCAATACAGTTTATTACGAACTTAACACTATATCTCATCATCACGCCGGAGAGTGTTAGCCGGAGACAATCCCAGCTAGTCATTTGTTCGTGGTTTCAGATCACAGTTGATGAATTATAACCTATTGTTGGACTAAGGCTGATTTGGATCATTTCCTGCATCATCAGTTTGGTTCCATTCCCGAAAAACGATAACATTAGACCTTGAAAACATACAAAAACACTAAACATGGTATCTGAAGGATATACTGCCACCGCCTCAAGTGAGCCAGTTAATGAGAATGTTGTGGGGAACAACCCAGGCACGAATATAGGTGCGGGGAATCGTACTTCCAACTTGCCTCCTCTTACACCTGGGCACCCCACTAGAAGGGCCACTCGTTCCAACAGTGTGGCCGATGGGATGGGGTTGCAAGATAGGATGGAGAAGAGGCCCATGCCTAACTAAGGAGTAAGCCAGCAGACTAATAGGATCCAAACGGGTTGAGCAACTGCATGCGACATTCCAGGCCCCTCAGTTTCTCACCTTAGTAGGAAGGAGATCTTACTATAGCTAGCTAGATTGCTGCATAGCTTGCTCGAGGTGCAAAATGAGTTACTCGAGCTACCAAAGTCTACTAAAAAGGACGACAAAAGATCACAAAGGGTAGCTCCTTCTCTTACCTCTCATAGACGTGCCAATGGGGCCCCAGGTCATCCAGAGAAGAGAGGAGGTAGGAGAGGCCTCCTCCTACCCACATCATTGTGGATGGGACTGACGACCTAAGGGATAGGCTCAACCAATAAAGGGAGAAAGAGGCCAACTTAGCCCAGAGGAGAAATAGAAGAGAAAGGACTCCCCCAAGGAATGAGAGATAGAGGACCCACTCTAGGATGGAGTTGCTAGGTTTTGGAGTTACATACGCAGCGGAAGACTTGGAATATAAATCAAAACCCTAGCCATGAAACCTTTTAATATGAATAGATTAAAACATGAATATAGATTTACTAACCTTTATTGCGAGTTTGTCTTTCGTATACGAATCGTAATTCAGATTTGAATCGTCGACGAAACTTTGATCTTCTTCCTTGTTCTTTCTTGGTGATGAATCAATGATGAAAGGTCTTCAAGCTTTAGGTGATAAAGCAATCGTCCTCTATTGGTAATCGACACGTGAACGAACCAAGATATGTATCTTGTTGGATTGCTAGATGATCCTCTATTGTTGAAACTCTTTTCAACAATCTATAGTTGTTATGGAATTGAATTTTGGGAGTTTTGATCTTTGATTCGTAATCAAGATCAATCAATTAGTGTTTCTCAAACCTTAATTTTTGTCTCTTACAGCTGAGGACAAAAGGTCTATTTATACTCTATAAATATCCCTAACTTTTAGGGAGAAAACCCTTTTCCAAGTCAAAATCAAATTCCAGCATTGGCACGACCGTGCGTTCAAAATAGCACGCCCGTGCACGCTAGGCACGATCATGCATTCAAAACAACACGCCCGTGCATGCCATGCTGCACGGCTGTGTCAAGTTACTTGCTCGGCCGTGCACATCAGACTCCTGCAGATTTAAGCCATTTTTCAATCTATTCTTTGTGTGTGATCCTATAGGAATTATATTTATGATGGTAGTGAGTTGAAGCATCAATCCTCACAAGACATAAGTGGTTTCTAGCAAGCCATTATGTCAACCCAATTAATAAAACATTAAAGCTTGATTCCTTGATAGATCATTTCCACAATCCCTTTGTCACACGATGTCATATTGAACATAAGTCATGGTCCACGTCAACTTATATTGTTCAATGCTTTCTCGACTCCGAATATGTTGATAATCCAAGTCCATTTAATCACTATCAAATCTCTTGAGTGTGGCCACACATTTCATCAACACAATTCATCGAGGGGCCCAAGCAGACATCTCTCTTTACAAGGGATAAATCCCATCTTGACTTATCATTCTTTCTTACAAGAATCCAGTCGTGCCAACATAACCCTTATTGCTATCCTATTAAAGATAGTGTTAGACTACATCAAACACAACGTTCATCATGTGGAAGACGATGATAATCTCAGGTACTAAGGATTCTAATGACATGACTATCATGAGACTTAATCATGACATATATGACCATAGACCATGTCATAAATCTCATAGATGGGTCGGTCCAGTACCTTGTTCTCTAACAAGTACCCATAAGCGTAATGTGCATCCCCATGCATAACATCATCTCTATGATTATCCAATTATTCGCAATAACTAGGGACACAGATTATTATAACAAACATGTAAAACATATAATACTTAAGATAAACATTCTCTATTATAAATGGTAAAGACGATTACATAACGGTATTAAATTAACTAAGAGTCAAAATAGTTATACGCCTAGGGCATAACACCGAAAATCTCCCACTTTCACTAGGCCCAATCTAATATGTATCGTATACCCATGGACCTAACATGACCATCATGCTTTGCTTGTGCGAGGGGCTTTGTAAGAGGATCCTCTATGTTATCATCGGTTGATACTTTGCATATCTTAACGTCTCCTCTTTCTATGAATTCTCGAATGAGGTGGAAACGTCTAAGTATGTGTTTGGATCATTGATGTGACCTTGGTTCCTTTGCTTGGGCAATGGCACCATTGTTGTCACAGTAAAATTCCACTAGATTAGTGATACTTGGAACGACTTCCAAATCACTAATGAACTTCTTGATCCAAACTGCCTCTTTAGCTGTATAGGATGCCGCTATATATTCGGCCTCAGTTATAGAATCGGCTATGGTACTCTGTTTGGAACTCTTCCAACAAATCGCACCTCCGTTAAGCATAAACACAAACCCCAATTGCGATCTAAAATCATCTTTATCAGTTTGGAAGCTTGCATCAGTATAACCCTTTACAATAAGATCATCTTCAATCCCTTCAAAGACCAAGAACGTATCCTTAGTCCTTCTTAAGTACTTAAGGATCGTCTTAACCATCATCCAATGGTTTTCACCAGGATCAGATTGGTATCGACTCGTCATGCTTAGAGCATACGAGACATCAGGTCTAGTACAAATCATGGCATACATGATAGATTCAATTGCCGAAGCATATGGAATCTCATTCATTCTCTTTCGCTCACCAGTTGTCTTAGGACACTGAGTTTTGCTAAGAGTAATACCATGACACATTGGCAAGTTTCCTCTCTTAAAATTTTCTATCTTGAATCTTCTAAGAGCTTTGTCAATGTAAGTACTTTGACTCAAACCAATCATCCTTTTAGATCTATCTCTATAGATCTTGATGCCAAGGATGTACGCGGCTTCACCCATATCTTTCATTAAGAAACACTTCCCTAACTAAGACTTGACAGTCTGAAGTGCAGGCATGTCATTTCCAATAAGTAAGATATCATCGACAGACAATATTAGAAATAGTACTACGCTCCCACTGAACTTTATGTATTCACATGGTTCATCTTCGTTCTTGATGAAGCCAAACACTTTGATCGATTCATCAAAACGAAGATTCCAACTCCTAGAAGCTTGCTTCAACCCATATATGGATCTTTGCAACTTGCATACTTTATTAGAATTTCTTGGATCGACAAACCCTTCGGGCTGTGTCATATACACATCCTCAAGTAGCTTCCCATTTAGGAAAGCTGTTTTTACATCCATTTGCCATTCTCATAGTCGTAATATGTGGCTATGGCAATTAAAATTCTAACAGACTTAAGCCTTGCAATTGGCGAAAAGGTTTCATCATAGTCAATACCATAAATTTGTATATATCCCTTTGCTACATGCCTAGCCTTATAAGTATGCACCTTCCCATCCACGTCGGTCTTCTTCTTGAAGACCCACTTGCACCCTATGGTTTTTACACTTTCAGGTGGATCAATCAAGTTCCAAACTTGATTATCATGCATGGATTATAATTCGGATTCCATGGCTCCTAGCCATTTATCCGAATCAGGAGTGGACATCACCTCTTGATAGGAAGTAGGTTCGTCATTCTCAGTGACTTCTACTTCAGTACTTTCCGATACGAGAAATCCATATCTCTCGGGTTTGGATCGTAACCTATTCGATCTACGATGGACTTGTGCATCTTGAACCGGTTCCACAACTCCTTATGAACTTGGTTTTGTCTGTACTCTTGGTTCCACGTTATCTTCGGGCTCTTGAACTTATTCAAGATTAATTTTACTCCCACTAGATCCTTTATTGAGAAACTGTTTCTCAAGAAAAGTACAATATTAAGCAACAAACACTTTGTTCTCATTGCGGTTGTAAAAGTAATATCCTTTAGTTTCCTTACGTTAACCAACGATAATAACTTTGTCAGATTTTGGTGCTAACTTATCAGAGACAAGTCTCTTCATATAAGCTTCGCAACCCCAAATCTTCATGAAAGACAAATTTGATTTTCTTCCATGTCACATCTCATGTGGGGTCTTAGGAGTTGATTTAGTAGGGACTCTATTTAGTGTGAACGTAGCAGTCTCTAATGCATATGCCCAAAAGGAAATAGGAAGGTCAACTTGACTCATCATCGAATGAACCATGTCCAATAAGGTTCTATTCTTCCTCTCAGATACACCATTCCATTGTGGTGTTCTGGGTGGAGTCAACTCTGAAATGATTCCTCAGTTTTTAAGATGATTGTCAAACTCTTGGCTTAAATATTCACCACCTCGATCGGATCTAAGTACTTTAATAGTTTTGCCAAGTTGATTTCGTACTTCATTTTTAAATATTCTAAATATCTCAAACGATTCACTTTTGGACTTCATCAGATAGACATAGCCATATCTAGATAAGTCATTAGTGAATGTAATGAAATACCGAAATTTTCCCCTAGCAATGCTACTTAATGGTCCACATACATCTGTATGTACTAGGGCCAATAAGTCACTAGCCCTTCCACTACTCTTAGTGTAGGGTGGTTTGGTCATTTTACCCAATAAACAAGATTTGCATATCTCGTATGATTCATAATCATGTGAGTCTAAAAGTCCATCTTTATGGAGTTTAGAAATATGTTTCTCATTTATATGACCAAGCCGGCAATGCCACATGAATGTGTTGTTCACATCATTCGGTTTAGATTTCTTATTTATATTATAGATATCTTCAATAACATTTTGTTTCTCAACATTAATGATATAAAGGCCATTAAATGAATTTGCAATACAATAAAGCATATCATTTAAATAAATATAAAACTTCTTATTCTCAATAATAAACATATATTCTTCATTATCCAAACAAGAAACAGAAATAATATTCCTACTCAAATCCGAAACGTAATAACAATGGTTCAAAACAAGTACTAGTCCACTAGGTAAAGTGACTTCATAAGCCCCTACGGCTAATGCAACAACTCTTGCTCAATTCCCCACACGTAGGTCTACTTCACCTTTTTTGAGTAGATTTCTATTCTTTAGCCCCTGCACATTTAAACAAATGTGAGATTCATATCCGGTATCCAATACCCATGAGCAAGAAATAGAAAGGAAAATATTTATCATATAGATACCTAAATCAGTAGTAATCGTATTGCCCTTCTTCGCTTTTAGGCCTTCCTTATAAGCCTTGCAATTTTGCTTCCAATGACCAACCTCTTGACAATGGTAGAAAATTGCATCCTTTTGAGACACTTCGGGTTTAGCCTTTTCGGCATTGGCAACTTTTGCCTTAGGTTTAACAACCTTTGCTTTATCTTCTTTGCCTTCATTTTTTAATCTCTTTCCTTTGTTAACCATTAACATATTTGCGGTACTAGGCTTCTTGATATTTTTCTCTGCAGTCTTAAGCATTACATGCAATTCTGAAATATTTTTCTCCATTCCACTCATGTTATAGTTCAAAATGAAATGACCATAACTTTTCGGCAATGAATTCAATATCGTATCCGTTGCGAGTTACAAACTCATAGGATACACAAGCCTATCAAGGTGCTCAATATATTCTTTCATCTTAAGGACATGAGGACCTACTGACTGCCCCAATTGCATCTTGCATGCATTAAGAGTCTTCACCACATCATACCTCTCTTGCCTAGCTTGCACTTGTAACATTTCCTTAAAGCACTGTGCTAGGTCAAAAGCAACTTACATGTGTTCAAGGTCCTTCTGAAGAGCCTTACACATGGTGGCAAGAATAAGTCAAGCAACATCAATAGAATCATCAACATGTTTCTTGTGTTCCTTATCTGCCCTTGTAGCATTAGCAGCGGGTTCTGCAGGAATAGGTTCGTCAAGAACGTACAATTTCTTTTCTTGCCTAAGAACAATTCTTAAGCTTCTGATCCAATCAAAATAGTTTGTACCTTTCTCTTCGAGCTTGTCCTTCTCAAGCACAGATCGCAGTGACAAGGGTTGATTATTATGTGATGCCATTCTACAATAAGATACACAAACAATTTGAACACATATAAGTATCAATTCATTTACCATCTAAGAGACAAATAATGTATTTCATAAATAATCCCACTAAATTATACACCTTCAGATACAAGCATGTATCATATAATTATAATGGGCTAAGATCCATATTTCACTTAATTTTGGTTTAACTGAGTCAATGCCTGAAATCAAGCTATTTAGGTAGATAACACTTATCAATCATATCATATATGACTCTTATATCTTTTATGAGATTCTAGACATCTTATTTCAACACATGTTTGTAGACACCCCATTCTGAACCAATAATTACATGATTACACTACTCTTCGTCTCTCTTTTGTATTTTGATGAAAGCATATTAGTTTCGTCATGTTTCGTTAAGTTTCTAACTAACCTTGTTAGTTTTGGACCTAACTGACTAACGGAATAAACCGAAGAGGTCAGAATAGTCGATTGACTGGTTGTCCCGCGCGAAACAGACGTTGCTCACGCGAGACAACCCCTCTGGAGAATGTGAAGAATCACTTTCCTTCTCCGTTTCAATCTCTTTTCTTGATAAACTCTTATCTAATCCGGGTCTCTAATGATTTTAGAGTTCTGGAACCTTCCTTGGGTGGAATCCTATCTTGGTGACCAAGTAAATCTACCCCTATAAATACTAGATGACTTTCAGAATTTCAGGAGGACAGTCGACAGACAATTTACTGGTTTCTCTCCTTGAAAGACTCCTGTAAATCACTCATAAACAAACACCCAAATTTGTCCATCAACCTTGTTGATCGAAGAATACCAATATCCAAGCCTAGAATCGAGGCGAAACTCTGTCTAAATCCTTTCTCGACCGAGAAGGAGGATAAAACACTTAAAATCACGTTCTAAACCAAATACTTCCTAAACACAAGGTAAATTCCTATATTTTTACATTCTTCTTCTCAATCCCTCTAATTGCTTTTAGAGTAGTGTAATCCCATCAAAAGGGTTAGCCTAGAGTCCCTTCAATCAATGGAGGTGATCTCGAAGCATACAACCCGACATTTCTAATTAATAAATTACTTAGGGTTTTCTTGTTCTTAAATATTATATTGTTTTGATTGATAATCCCCCTTAAGTAAGACCGATCTTCGGATTAGGTGGATGCGGTGCTTCCTGACCTTCCAAATCCATCACTTAAGCCCCGAACCCAAATCTTTTCAAAAAGGTTTTTCTTATTGTTTTGCCTAAATAAATGATAAGTGGCGACTCTATTATTCATTAAAAATCGCAGCGCTACAGTTTGGCGACTCTGCCTGGGATTTATTAAAATTAAAGTGGCTTAGACTTGCTTCAATTAAGGGGAATTTTCAAAAAACAATTGATTTATTGTTCAATTTCAGGCTAGTCTCGCATGAGACAACCTTTTGTCTCGCGCGAGACAAAGCCTCTGTAAACCATTCTGTTTTCTGATCTTATTTAAGTAATGATTATTGTTTATGCGTGTGATTGGTTTTTTTATTTAAAGACCGGTCCAAGGAGGATTCGGGAGTTGTAATTTAATTTAATTTAATTCTCTCTCTCTCTCTCTCTCTCTCTACTCTTTATGTGGAACTATGACGGTCTGAGTCTTTCTAATTTGGGAGAAACGTAGGCAACCACTTGGTGCGGCCATTATCTATTTTCATTTTGTTTTCAAAATTTTTTTCTATTTTACTCTATCACCTAGAATTGACTCTCACACATGCGCACATCATGATATAGCTATCATTGCACTACATACCTTTCATAAAACCCGGGACCCACACTAAGGACAGATGACGGTAATCACCTAATCGCCGGTCTCTCCAAAGTTGGATCATCCCACCTTGTGTTTTTAATTCACCTAGATTATCAATATCGCGAGGAGCCTAGCCATAAACCCTGCATCAACCACATATCATGTAGATTTACTTTTTAGGACACTCCGTGATCGGTCGGTTTGATCTTGGAGTCTTTGTAATCCCTTGTCAAGATCGTTTTTTGTGCAATAATCCATAGAAAAGAAATCAATAAATTTTCACTTCGGAAATGTCCCTATGATTGTCCAACTGATTTTTCCCTAAAGAGAAAATTTTCTTACCAAATTTATTGCATAAAACTAGATGTTACTTGAGATAACTTCGACCCCTAGGTCTTTAGGTTTGGATTTTGAATGTTAGAAGCCCCCAAAACAGATTCTCCATCCGACCAAAATTAATATTAAAATCAGAAAAAATGTGACTTCTGGTGGCGTTGTCTCGCGCGAGACTATTTGTCCCGTGCGAGACATGCGTTATGTCTTTTCGTGTTTCGGCCAAAACCTTCAAACCTTCATACACCCTATTCAGCCAACTTGTTGGGACTCGATCATGCTTTAATATGGTTGCTACACATCTAGGTTCATCGCCAAAGCTCGACACAATGTCTACTTCTCTTCCTGTCACCGAAGCCGAAATCAAGAAAACTAAGGCCGAACTCATCCAAGCCCTGCTTAAGATGGACAAACAAAGTAAGAAAATTGATGAGCAAAATGCTCAAATGGCCGTCCTCATGCAAGAGCTCCATGATATGAAAGTCAAGAAAGGAAGAAAGCAGAAAAAGAAAGATGCATCCTCCTCCGATGAAGAGGAATCCTACCCCAAGAAGAATAGGAAAACCAAGAAGTCAAGCAAGAAAGAGGAAGAATCTGATTCATCCTCTTCCTCATCCTCCTCCGATGATGAGGGACATATCTCCAGGGGTACTAAGACCAAGAAGGAAGGTAGTGATGAAACTACTAAAGTTGGTAACCATGTTACTAAGAACTACATTGAGAAGAAACTTGCAACCCTTAACACTTCAAAGATATCATTCATCCCATTTGATCCCGATGCTCTTCAACAATCCGTCACCAAGTTTCCTCACAAGTACAAGACACCTGATATTGCCAAGTTTAATGGCACTACTTGTCCTCGAGCTCATGTTGAGACCTACACTTGGGCTATGCTTCCAATGGGCGTTGATAACACAATCTTGGCCCAATGCATTCCTCAAACTTTGGAGGGTGCTGCAAGGGATTGGTACATCTTTGCTTCTCACTCGCATCATTAGAGAATACACTTCTCCAAAGAGTCAATGCTTGGATCACCTTCCAAAGAATAGAGTCCGTCTCTCCTCAACTAACTTGAGATCTCATTTTTCTCTCCTCAATAAGATTTTCTCCACTGAGTTCTCTTCGAGTTAACATACTATTTTCAAAAAAAAAAAGAGAAAAAAAAAAGACGCAAAAGAGATGCCCGCTAGATTGAAAACCCGAAAGGGCGGTCTAGGCAAAAACCAAGGTGCGTCACTAAGAAAAAAAATCAAGGACAAAGGGAGACTATTCTTCAACCTTCTTCATCGAATATCATTTGATCCTCTTCAAATCAAATAAACAAGGAGAGCCTTCTTCGATCATCTTCAAATCAAGAGAGCAGACTCACAAGCTTGTTAACAAAGTCATCTACCACATTCAGGCAACTTGGGGCTTGAGACAGAAAAGAGACTTGGACATATAGCCATTATGACAGTCGACAGATTTGTAGTTGTTTACCTCCTAGAGACACGATTCAAGGGATAATTAAGAATGAAGATTCGCAACAGGCCTAGATGTGTTCACACAGGATTACTCATCGAAATTCTACAACAATGAAGAAACAGTACGGTTGTAAGTACCCAAATCCGGATCGTCCAAATCCGTCAGAAAGTTAACCGAAATCCGTTAACTGGCCCGCTCCAGGTTAACCGGAACTCGTTAAACTCCCCGTTGCTGTGCCAACGAGACATCCCGGGACTGCCCCGTGCATCCCGACGTCGAACCATACTTAACACGTGTCATCTCACGTAAAAGTATAGCTTTCCCTGAAAAACGCATTTTCCCAAGACTTTCCGGGAGTTTTTGACATTTCCTGATTTGTTATTTTAAAAACGGACAAAACCGGGACCGGGGGACAAAATCCCACATGGTTGGTGACTCAGAGGGGCACGTGGCAGCCATGCCACCTCCCTCTAGTCACCCTTCAATCAAATTCAAAGGGAAAAGACCAAAATACCCCTGATTTGCAAGCCAAGTCCGGCCGGACTCACTGTCACATTTTCTGAAATTGCCAGCAAGTCCTTCAAATTCTCAAAATACCACAAAACCCCCTGGATTCAAGCCAAGTCCGTCCGGACTCCTACTGCAATTTTCACCTATAAATAGAAGTTGCTGTCAAAGGCAAAAGGGACAGAAAATTTACTCCAAAAAATTCACTACCCCACGGCCTAAGCTGTTTTCACCCCTCCCGAGCTGCCGTTCTGTCTCGATTCGCGTGAAATCTTCGTATTTCGGTCAAATACGCCCCTTATAACTTCGAAACAACCTTTCGAATCACTTTCCGTGTCCCGTACACACCTCCCGAGCCAAAGGAGTCGACCCTAGTCATAGGTATAACTCCCTCTCTCTAAATCTCCCGTTCCGTCTCGGTTTACGCGCCAGTCGCTATAACCGTTTCGAACGTCGTTATCGAAATGTAGACGCCTCCGTCTAATGGGGTCCGATACGTTTTAGCCCCTCGATCCTCTTCTCTTTCCGTAAGAGAAGTAATCACGGGTTAAAACGGCATTCCGACCCCGTTCCGTTTACTTTTTATGTCATTTACCATTCCGGATCGATCGATCCGTTGATCGTCATTTACAATTCCGAGCCGTTTGGCCTCGTTGATCGTCATTTACAATTCCGAGCCGTTTGGCCTCGTTGATCGTCATTTACGAATCCGGATCGTTTGATTCTGTTGATACCGCACTTTAAATACTGTCATTTACAAAGTCCGATCCGTTTGGATCGTGATAGTATTTACTTTTCAAAGTCCGAGTCGCAACCCGATTCGTTGATCGCATGTCATTTAATACGCATTTTTCCCGTAAAAATCGTTAACAATGTAATGCCCGGTTCAAAACCGGAGTTCGTCCGTCGAACTCTCTTTCAAAACGCGCGAAAGGACGTTCGGCCTCCGAACGCTCATCTTCAAACTCAAAGCCGCCATTTGACACTTAAAATCATTTAATACGCATTTTTCCCGTAAAAATCGTTAACAATGACTCGCACGGTTCAAAATCGACGTTTGCCACGCAAACGCTCATTTCAAACTCCAAACCGACGTTTGCCACGCAAACGCTCATTTCTGTCTCAAACCGACGTTTGTCATTCAAACGCTCGTCTTTTCAAAAATCACCTAATCAACGTTTGTCATTCAAACCAAGATTAAGCTTGTCATTCAAGCCCCCATTTCAAAAGACACACACGCACACACACACACGATTTCGAGAAAGGTAGAAAGACTCGTCATGCGAGGCGTTTCGGGCGATCTCGTAATACTCTACCCGAAACGTAACTTGACCTCCGAACCTAACAATCTCTGGTACTAAAAGCTTTTTACTCGTTTTTCTTTGCCAATAAAAATGATCCCTTTTTTAAAGCCTTTTCCTAAGTTTTTGCTACCAATAAAAACGACACCTTTTCACAATAGCCGTTTCTCAACGTTTGGGCTCAAAATACAAAAACCGCGTGGCGACTCCTCATTTTGTTCCTTCCCATGAAGCGAGGTCTCAGACACCAACCCCTCCGCGAAAGACAACCGCCCTTCCGCGCCCCCGCCCGCGCGCGAAAAGATCGGGTAATTTCAGTTGGCGACTCCGCTGGGGAAAAGATACTTTTTTCAAAACTGCCGATGTTTTCTAAAAAGCCTTCCGTGGGTCAAACTTTCGTTTACCCTTCCTCGTTTTCGTGTGTGTGAGTTCCTTTAAACCTCGAACGGTTTTTGTTTCAAAGGCATTACATCGTCAACTTTTCAAAATCTTACCATGTTTGTGCATCCCCATTCATGTTTGATTTTCATTGTTGTCTTTTGAACTGTGCATCATAAATTCTTTAAGACACACTCAAAAATCTCTATTTTACTCGGAAAAAGAATTTTAGTGACCGCACACTACGCGCACTTGCTGCCTCGGAACACCGCACTTCACGTGCACTTCTTTGCCTCGGTACACTTGCACACTACAACCCCTAACCGGGATGGCCTTATCGGTTGCACTCCGATTGGCTGCGCGATGCCTTTCGGGCGCACGGGGTCGTCCCAAACATCCCATCCTAGCCTGTGTGAGCCATGCACTCTTTGTGTCACACTTTGTCCAAGACCCGGTTGGTTTTTGGCTTAGCTCGTGTCATAAAGCCTAAGTGTATGTTTTTCACGCCGGGCCCGCTCCGAGTCAAGCTCGAGAGTTTGAGACCGAAGGTCGTTCCCGACCCGAAGTCTTGAGCTTTTCGGCCTTGACTTTGACGCGAGCTCTGCCGAAAAATATACCCGAAGATTCAATGTGACGCCGTGTCACCAAACCTCGCCGTATGTATCGTACCGGCCACAACTTGGCCAACGCTAAAAGCTAAGGTCTCTCGCACAAGCGAGTCGGGAGAGGTCATGCCCAAATTTTGGCACGATCCCCGCCTTAACTTAAGGACGTTGACTTCGGCCGTTGGCTCGTACGTCACACACGTTGAAAGTTTGCGTGATCGGCTAGCCTTAAGTTCACTTTTTCCTTTGTCGGTGGAACTCGCTTGCCTTATCGGACCTCGCTCGGGATAGTCCGATCTGAGAAAGATGATCTACAATGGAAACGAGGGGCTTATAAGCGTAGTGACGAGATCCAGCGATTAGAGCTCTAGGATTAGTTGTGAAAAAGAAGACACGCTCTTTTCCAACCAATTAGGACTCGAGAAAACGTGCTTTAAGTAAACATTAATCGGTAAGCGCACATTGCACAAGCCCGAAAACCTTGAGCCAAATCCCCTTTTCCGAAGCCTAAACCCTTCCTTTCGTTCCACTGCCGGCGAGCGAAAGTGGTTGAGATTTCCGGGTCGGCGCCTTGCCGGGATCACGGTAACGGCGGCGTCGAGACGGTTCTTCGGTTCCCTCGGTTCCCTCGGCCCGGAATTTCCGACATGTCTAGCTCATGAGAAATCGTGACGGGGAAGGACCCCCGCCACCGTGCGAGATATGACATTGGAAGAAGCCATCAGGGCTTGTGAGGTTCACAAGAGGCGTAAAGAAGATCGGCGAGAATTTCGTGGTACGGCTTACGAATGAGCGTGGTATAGCGGCTATCCCCCAGTCGAGACGGTACTTTTGTCTGGTCGAGGATGACGATTCCCGAAACCGGTTCACCAAACCTTCAATCGGGTTCCTCCCCGCCAACTTACGGGATGCCTTTCAACCAAAGAAAAGCCAACCTAGGCTCCATGTTGCCACCTCTCAAGGCAACCCTGTCAATTTTGGTCGGCCCGGTGCTACGCCCATCACTCAATATCACCGGCGCACCCGGACCATCTCAGGATGCCAATATCCCTCAATACCCTCCCGGGTTTGTCCCGTTGCCTATACACGAATCCTAAACACCGGGGACAAACCCCGATCTGATTCGAAAAGGCTCCCGTATATTCTCATATACCAAGCCTTCCACCTCCAATCACTACCGCTCACGTGGTAGCACCCGGCGCCGAGCCTCACAGTCCACCACTGGACCCAACCTTAGCACTGGATGGTCGAGCGGATGAAAGACACAGAAAGCCACCATGAGCGGCTCAAGCGGGAAACGCTCAAATCCACGAGATCAGGAATGGTCACGCCTCTCCTGCCCAAGTTCGAATGCGGAGATGGACCGATTCGATGGAACCGAATGTCCTCAAATGCACGTCGACACCTACGTTCTCGGCATGAGAGCAAAAGGAGCAACCCTCCGGCCAAATGGCCGACCACTTCCACCATACGCTCAAAAGTTCGGCGTTACGATGGTTTACGAGGGTCAAGCTGCGGATCGCCACACACAGGGAACGGATCGGTAACATCTTCTGGAGCAGTACAGATCCAACTTAGAGTGGGAAACAAGTCGCGAGGACTTAATCACCAGAGCGAAGCGGATGAAAGTGTTGGGGAATTCTACAAGAGATGGAGCTGGAAACTCTCAGAGATCATGGAGCCGAAACTCTCCGAGATCATGGAGCCACTCTCCAAAGACGAATGTATGCGGATCTTGAGTCACAGCTTAAGACCGTCCATCGAAATCTCATCGAGTCACAATTTCTTCCCGAGATCTCAGGGCCATGGTCAATGCCGGCTCACGGTTCGAGAAGGATCTCAAGGAAAAGTTGGCTCTTTGCACGGCCATACCGATACCGCTCAACGGTTGCATTCAATCCCGCACCGGCCCCGTGCAAGGAAAGATACGTCCGTCAACTACGTCCATCGGGGACAACGGTCGGGTAACGAAACCCGGTCCACAAAGCAACAGTTCTACTCGAAGCGGCACTGTCGTACACTTCGACAAGTTGGACATGCCACGAGCAAGATGCTTTGGAAGGGTTAATCAAGGAGGGTCTCCTTAAGCCCGTTGCCAATTATAAACCCAAAATTCCCGTAGCCAATGCGGACAAGAGCAAATCTTGCGCCTTCCATCGATATCACGGCCATACCATGACAATTGTTTGGGGTTACGATACGAAATCCGAGAACTTGATAGAAGAAGGCAAGTTAGAGCGCCCCAGTGGGCCCAATACGATCGGGAACCCTTTCCGAACAATAACGGCGTGAATTCCATTGAGTGGGTGCCCAAGAAGAGTGCCACAGAACCGGTTTCTCCGCCTCTTTCATTTGGATCCTCCTCTAATGTCCACATCGGCTACGATGTTTGTGGCGCTCACTTTGCACAGTACGAGTCCCGAGAAACTGCCTGGAGCAATCCTCAGGAAAACAAAAGAAGAAATCCTCTCAACGGCAGGCGAGAGAAAGATACGAAGCTGGAGATACCGGTGTAGGTACACTTGGAGAACCCTCGGGAGGTTCGACTACTACGTCTTGTACTCCGGCCAATCCTCTTTGCCTCCGGGCCATGCGGCTTTAAAGCAAACGGGGGTGGGAAAGCCGAAAAGTCCCGCTGAAACCCAGTCGGGCCACAGGACACCGGAATACCTCGGATCTTGGTAATCTTGCGCCGGTCGAAGCCTAACCCTCCGCGGGATCAGCCAGATTCAATTTGTCCGGCTTAGAGCTCGGACCGGTAAGGAAGATCAAGGTCGGCTTGGCAATCGCACTCGATCAATGTGCTAACCAAGGGCGGCAATCGCCACGGGCGGCCTCAACACACTCCACGAGGTTACAAGAAAGGCTTTACCTCGCAAGAGGAAGACAGAAACGGATGGGTGGATGACTCTCCTTCTACGGATAGAGACGAGATCTACGACTCCCGTACGTATGGCGGCATGATCACGTTACGCGACGAAGACATACCGAGAGACGCCTCGGGACACAACGAAGCTCATGCATCACTCTCAAACTCAACACCATATCACTCCCGGACTATTGGTAGATAACGGGTCAGCCGTTAATGTCCTCCCTCTCGGCATGATGCGAGCTCTCCGCATCCACGAAAGCCACCGATTCCGTCGGCTCGGACTATCAAGGCCTACGACAACTCGTCTCGTCCCATCACAGGGACGGTGACTCTGGAACTACGGTTCGAAACCCCAAATGGTGCCGGCAAAATTCCACGTGATGGACATTCCATCCGAGTTCACGGCTCTTTTGGGACGCCCTTGGCTACACCACATGAAAGCCATAGCTTCCACTCTCCATCGGTGCGTCAAGTTCATTAACCGGCGAGGAGATCTTGAAGTCATTCGAGGGGATAGTTTCCTCATAGGAAACGAAGCCGAGACAAGAGCCAAGCGTGTCCGCACTCGCACCGGGTTACCTCCTTCGAATCAACCAAGGGACTACGGGGCAAATCTCATCGAGAATCCCTCGAGTCAGGAGATGCCAACTATGTAAACGTACTCGAGCGGGTAGACCACGGGCGATCCGATACATCAAGTTCAATCGTTTCCAACATTTGGAGGCGGGTGGAAGGAAACGGCGAACATCGCCATGATGCGGGCACATAAACCCCCAGTCTCCAATCGGAGATTCGTCGGCATTCTCCAAACCAACTCTACGGCCGCCAGTGCGAGAGAGGTTTTTGTGATAAAGGTCAACAAGCACCGTCATTCTCGTGATGAATGCATGGAAGTTGTATGGGATGTCCTCCACGAGGAACTACCCGCCGCACCCCTCTTCTCCAACGAAGAGCATGATGTTTTCCTAGCCGCTCCAAGCAACGCAACCGGACGCAATACGTCCCTACACACTGGATTGAACGGTCGGATGACGATGAATCTGGACTCTCCGGAGTCGAAGATGCGGCGGATCCGCAAGCGGACCTCTGCATTCACATGCTCGGTTTGAGGACGGAACTCCTTCCGATCGGGTCACCTACGACCAAGGTTCCAATACCATGGAAATTTTCAAGCTCAACGTCCGATGCAGCGGCTATCCGATAATTGGAAGCACGTGATTCACGCAACGAGGAATCCCTCTGATCAAGTGAATGATGACGACTTCGTCAATATCATCTATTCCAGATATCTGATGAAGCCAAGGATCCAGTCCTTGTTATCGGATTACGCAACACCAAGGTCACCCTCGATGGCCTGCCGCTCATGGTAAACGAGGCATTGGCCAGCGAGCTCGAGCTCATCATTACTTAAGTACTCAGCCCGAGTGGCAACCGGCCCGTGCCGTCGATCAAGTTTATACCCTCGCGCCGCCAGGCTGAGGGCAACAGCCGAAGGAGACCAAGCTCCTCACCCCGCTACAAGTCGAGATCAACCTCGGGAACGCTTCCGGCCGCCCAGAAAACATACATGAAAGTCTTCCCTGACGAGTCGGCTCCCGACATAGGAAATGACCACCTCGGCATCAACATGCTCCGGTTCGATTCTACTCCCAGCCGTCACGGCCGGATTCGGACATCACGCCGGTCATTGCTAGCTTTGATAGACTTGGCGATCGAGCGAGATCACGAGACCGTCAACATTGCGAGAATTCAATACCCCGTAAGTCAATCAACGAATATGGGCAAACTTCTTGGTGATCGAGATCAAGGAAGGCCGCATGGAATGTCCCAGTCCGACTTCCTTCGTCAATGTAATCCAAGTGTTTCCGCCATTCGTCGATTTGAATGTAATCACGGTTCTGGACACTAGCCAGACGATGCGCACCTACGGAGACTGCCTAGGTCTCGCAAGGAAAGCCCTCATGGAACTAGCCGCTCAAGAAAGTCGTCTTTGGGATGAAGACCAAGCTCGAAAGACCTACAGGGACCAAGCCCTTAAAGTGTCACGGGCGGCTTCAGACGAAAGCTAGAGGCCACTCTAGACCGGTTCGACCTCAAGAGTTTTGCTCATGGCAACTTCCCTGACTACCGTCTGTTCTCATCTAACCCCCTCTGCCAGGCAAGGGTGGTCAACGGTCCCAATGACCTAGGAGAAGGAACGACACAGCAGAACGAATCCCAGCGCTTACCTTCCCGAGGAAAGCAAGTTCTTTGTGAAAGCGACGACGAAGAAGATGAAACCTTTCTCTTCCAAGCCGGGCATGAAGTCAACAAAACCGGACTCCCAATTGACGCACTCAAATTGAAAGGCCAACTCAGGGAGGAAGGTCTATTTAAAAATAGGAGGAGGATGGAAATTCGTCTTGAGCAACTACTCAGGGAAATTCCACAGTCTACGGCATTCGTTTACGAAGCGATCAAGCTGGGCGGCAACCGATCACATGGGCGATGTTCGGGAAGCCGTGTACTCACCTTCCGACATACCCGCCACTCGAGATAAAGCGAGAGGAGAAAACTCTCCCCGATGGAGGTTTACCTAGGCTGCCGCATGCGGTTCAAAGAAGCAGCTATTCTCACATGGGAAGAAACGCAGCGCTCACTCTCGACGCGAGCTCATTTGCAAGAAGGTTGATCCAGGCTCGGGCGGAGGAAAACTAGCAAACCATGAGTATCGCCGGACCCGACTCCGAATGCCACGAGTATGCTCGGCAAGAAGGAAAGGAACGCGATATACCGTGAAGAGATCAAGGAGACCGTTCGCTTAAGCCGAGAACTCTCCAACCTCCCCCGGAGGGTTAGCAACGCACAATTCGGTTCGAGCAACCACTGTTGTGCACCGACATTCGAACAAGCTGCGTCAAGCGTGGGCTACCTCCCGCGAGAGGCATCCAAGCCGGTATCACAGGACGAGAATCCGTCAAGCCGCCGAAGCTCAGGAATTCATCCACGATCAATGAGTTGAGGAAGACATATGGCCCTATGCTACGAGGAATCCTCCTCTAACAATGGCTCAACTCGGAGCGGCTGTTCGAAGGGACCAAACTGATGTCGGCGTTCTAACCCGATCGGGTCAAATCCATGCATTACCACCTAAGGCCACCAAAAAGCCGACGGAGCGAGTGCAATCCGGCCGGCCCGAAGACGCAAATTCCTTGAAAGAGGACCCGATCCTCACTCGGCTCAAGCGGCTCGGGCGAACATTTCCCTTTGGTCTCTGCTCGCCTCCTCTTATCCTCACAAGCTCAAGCTAGAGGAAAGCTGGCCCGTACCATGGTCCCCGTGGGCGACCCAGATTAAGTCATTCAAATGATCGGCAACATCCACTATGGCAACATTATCACCTTCACGATTTGGACCTTCCAAAATTTGGGGCGATCACAATGAGCCGCTCTATATCACAGTCCCAGTGGACGAGCGTCGCCTTCCCGCGTGTTGGTAGACGGAGGTTCCGGAATGAATGTCTTGCCCGCCAAGATGATGGACACCTTGACATCAAGCCCACGAGATCTTAAGCCTACGGTCCCACCGTCGAGGCCTATGACTCTACTTCCCGTACGGTTCTCGGGGTTGCTACTCTCAACATCTCGGTTCGCTGACGGGTGATCCCCACCGAATTCCAAGTGTTGGACATTCCAATCACTTTCACGGCCATCCTGGGCGTCCCCGGCTGCATCAAATCAATGGCGTGGCATCCACCCTTCACCGAGTGCCTCAAGTTCATGCAAGGCAACGAGCTAACCACGATCTGCGGCGACGGTGTCACCACCCAGGGGACCGGCACCAACGACATTCCGAGTGTTGGAAATCAAGCATAATGACGACATGCCATTAAGCTTGGATTCACTCTGGAGACCTCCAAGATCCAAATATGCAACGTGGACCTTCCACTGTCTCACGATCGAATTCCTCCCGCCATGAGGATGATGAAACTCATGAACTTCATCCCGGGGCCAGGAGCTCGGCAAAAGGCTGCAAGGCCAACACCAAGTTATTGAAGTCAAGGACCACACCACGGTCCGGGGGCTTGGCTACGTGCCAACACCGGATGACATCAAGGAAGACAAAAGGCTCGCCCGCACCAAGCGCGGCCGCAAAGGGGAACCTCCAGGCACACCCAATCTCCGACCTTACGGCTGCGAGGGGACCAACAAGGGAACCGACGGCAACCGAGGGGACCAACAAGGGAACCGCGGAAGCGAGGGGACCGACAAGGGAACCGGCAAGCAGGGGACCAAACGGCGAGAACCGGCAGAACCGAGGGGACCGAAGCCGAACCGAGGGACCGACAGTGGAACTGAAGATGAGAAAGAAGCGGGGATAGTCGGTACCAAGACTACGGGAAGAATGGAACGACTAGCACGGGACCTCAAGCGTTTTAGAGGACTCAAAGCTAATCCGATAAGGGGAGCGTTCCTCGACATCACGGCTCTACTGGACCAAGCTGCCACCACGATCCGGCGCATGAGTACACATTCAAGGGAATCCCAGGACTTGGAGGAGCAACTCAAGGTACTCTCCATGGGAAACAAGTTGTCTCGGATCAACCGCAGAGGCCACATTCGAGACAATAAGTCCAAAGCGAAGGAACCGGGAATTCATAGAAGACGCTCTCGGTGGACCGGCTCTACAGAGTCTGTTTGAAGAAGTCATGGAGTTGCCCAACTTGATCGACTGGGGCTCAGACAAGCATGATCGCCATGATAGGGACAGCGGGAGCCAAGCCTCTCGATCCCCGCACCCTTATCAAGCATCCAAAGAATGCCATCAAGAATTGGGTAACTTTCACCTAGGACCAAGGGCAAGCCGGGCGATTGGAAGATAAGGCTGGGCCCGCACCCACATCTCCCTAAACCGGGTCTCAAACCCTGCGAGTCGGGCCTTGTCGAGTCCGGGTCCTGCGAGTCATCCAACGGCCTTACGCCGGAGGACTATAATGTTGTAGCCAATCATGTATTCCCGTTCTTGTTTAATGAAAAGTCTCCGACCTTTCGGAGTATCCTCTCATTGCCACTTTAACAAGCGATAAGTTAACAAACAACTTAAAAGACGTTAATAATTCAATTGATAAAGAAGCGGACACATTAAACGAACAATACATTAAAGAAGTTCTCGAGCGTGTAGTTGACCAAGAGGACAACCGGGCCCAAGCCGCCGAAGAGGTTATGACCAAAGTGAACTGGGGTCGGTGCAAGAGCCTAAAGAGACACAAGTGGGCGGTTTCTTCGCCGATGCGAGAAAAGAAGCCACGATAAGCCTCCTCCGGGAGTATGTTGACGTGTTCGCTGGTCATATCGGGACATGCCGGGGACTCGATCCCTCAATCGTGGAGCACGAATTCCACTGGATCCCGAATCCAAGCTCGTCAAACGAGAAAGTTACGCAAGATCAAGCCCAGTGGTCCTTGCAAGTTAAAGAAGAAATTGAGAAAATGCTCAGAGTTGGTTTCATCAGAGTGATTGAGTACCCGACTTGGCTCTCTAACATCGTGACGGTCACCAAGGCCAAAGGAAAGGTCGAATCTTTGCGTGGATTTCCGGGATCTCAACAAGGCCGGCCCTAAAGATGATTTCCCACTGCCTAACATCAACATGCTTTGGTCGACACCACGGCAAATTTCAAGTAAAGTCCTTCGTGGACGGAGTTCGCTGGATACAACCTGCATCAAGATGTCCGAGGAGGATCGGGCCAAGATCGCCTTCACCACTCCATGGGGGACATGCGTTACACGGTCATGCCGTTCGGTCCGAAGAACGCTGGGCTACTTACCAGCCGGGCCGCAATGCCCTCTTCCATGACATGATTCACAAAGAAATCGAAGTATATGTCGACGACATGATCATCCACTCCAAGGGATCGGACATGCGGCACATGACAGATCGAGGAAGTTCTTCAACAGACTCGAGAAAACACTCCATGAGGTTGAACCCGGCAAAGTGCACCTTCGGCGTCAAGCGCGGCAAGTTCTTGGGGTACATGGTTACAGAAAGAGGTATCGAAGCCGATCCCGTGAAAATCAAGGCCATCATCGACATGAAGCCGCCTCAAACCACTGACAGTAAAGAGCTTCATGGGAAGACTTCGGTACATCGGTCGCTTCATCAACCGGTTAACATCTCTCTGCGAGCCCATGTTCAAACCGATGAAAAGAATGCCGACATCAAATGGGACTCCGAGTGCCAAACGGCTTTCGAGAAGATCAAGACCTACTTGGTTAATCCCCCAGTCTGTGCCCGCCACATGAAGACAAGCCACTACTCCTGTATCTGACAGTATGAGACACGTCAATCGGAGCAATGCGGCACAAGAACAGAAAGATTCCAAGGTTGAGCATGCAATCTACTTCGTAAGCCGAAAGCTTCAAGGAAGTGAACTCGGCTACTCAAAGATCGTGAGAAAACTTGTACCGCCTTGGTATGGGTAGTCGGGAAAGCGAAACACTACATGCTACGCAGCCGCATTCGGTGCTCTGGTCTCCAAAGTGGACCCCGTCCGATATCTCTTTGACAAGCCATCCACATGCCAATGCGGCTAGCCAAGTGGTCATTCTTCTGGGCCGAAGTTCGACATCAAGTACATGGTCGAAAATCAACAAAGGGCGAGTAATGGCGGATCGGCTTGCCGACTTCCCGAGCAGTGAACCTAAGGGTCTTGATCCGCAATTTCGGATGACGGAATCTTTTCACTTGACACGCAAACCGCGGCAACTCTTCTTCGATGGGGCACCAACAAGAAGGGGAATGGCATTGGAATGCTCCTTTGTCGATCCCAAGGACGAGCATACTCCCATAGCCATCAAGCCGAATTTCGAAGCAACCAACAATGCGGCGAGAATATGAAGCTGTGCGGCGAGTTTGGAAGCCGCCCTCGAGCGCAACATCTTAGAGCCGGATGTATATGGAGACTCGGCATTGATCATCAATCAAGTATCCAACAAATGGAAGACGGTAGATTCGGCCTTCGAAGTACCACGCGTACATGGAAGAACTCATTGCTCGGTTCAAGGACATCTCTTTTCACTATTTGCCAAGAGACAGTGGAACCGCCGCAGACGCCCTGGCAACCCTCGCCTCTCTTGTCGAAATTCCCGAAGGAAAGCAAGAACCCCTCGAATAGGCGGACGGGAAACACCCGCCTATTACTGTGAGATCGAAAAAGAAAAAGAAACGATCGACGAACCCTGGTACAATCAAATTTACCAGTACCTCCAAAGCGGAGAAGCTTCCTTCACAAGTGAAGATGGAAAATACAAAGAAGGGATCAAAGCCAAAAACATGATGGCATTAAAACGCCTGGCATCCCATTTCGTCATTCTGGGGGGTATGTTGTACAAGAAGCGCCACCAAGGGCCACTCCTTCGGTGTGTAAACAAAGAAAAGCCAGCGAGCTGATGAACAAAGTTCACAACGGAACCTGCGGTCCGCACATGAACGCCCGAGCATTGACACAGATCATTCTCCGTATGGGATACTATTGGATATCAATGGAAACAGAATGCATCCAGCCGTCCGAAGTCGCGACAAATGTCAACGGTTCTCCAACCTCAATCACATCCTCCTCACGAACTCTATTGCATGACTACGCCACGGCCTTTCGCCACATGGGGAATCGACGTCATCGGCAAGATCACTCCTCCAGGAGCAATGGTCACGAGTTCATTTTAGTCGCAATGACTACTTCACCAAATGGGTAGAAGCCGATCGTACAAGGTACCGAATTCTAAGAAGGTGGTCGAGTTCATCCGAGAGAACATCATGTGCCGATACGGAGTGCCCAACGAGATCATCTCCGACAATGGGGCTCACTTCGAAGGAGATTGTGACCAACTACCGACCGACCCGTAGTCACACGTCACAGTCTTCTCCTTACGTACCACAAACCAATGGTGCAAGAGAGGCACCAACAAGACTCTCGCCATGATAATCGAAAGATGACCACCGCAGGTCGGGACCGGCCCGAAAAGCTACATCTAGCCCTCTGGGATACCGAACATCAGCCGAACCGCCACAGGAGACTCCGTTCGCACTTACCTACGGAATGGAAGCGATGTTACCCGTGGAATTGGAAATTCCATCCCTCCGAGTCCTCTTGGAAAACGGGATCAATGAAGTCGAATGGCTACAGAGCCGTCACGACGAACTTGCTATACTCGACGAGCGCAGATTGAAAGCCATGGAACACACTCGAGCCTACCGGAGCGTAATGGCACGAGCATTCGACAAGAAAGTCACGATCCTAGACATCGAGAAGGCGACTTGGTGCTAAAGGAAAAGCCTCCTACGCGTACTAATCCCCTCGGAAAGTGGGAGCCTACCGGATAGGACCATTCGTGGTACAAAGAATCTTCTCCTGAGGAGCCATGAAGCTAGCGTACTTGGACGGAAAACCTTTCGTTAATCCCGTGAACGGAAGCAAGCTCCGCAGATACTTCGTTTGAGGAAGAGCACGAGTCAACTCTCCTTCCCCATACATCGTCCCCTCGCAAATTAAAGTGCTAAAAGAGTAATACCCAACCGGATACATTCCCGCTAATGATCCAGGTAAAATACAGGTCGCACTTCTTTTTGTCTTTGTTTTTCTCAAATTCACTCTAAAGTGTCGAACTACGGTGACTCGAGCCCCTTAGTCCAATTGTAAAAGGGGAACGTAGGCAGCCATCTTTGGTTCGGTCTAAAAACAAAAACAAATACAATAAGCATCAATTGCTTGTGTTTCGAAAAACTCTTTTCATTTAACCTACAAATTCATAACGGTTAAAACATTCTTTGATGAGTTCAAGCACGGTCAACTCTTGACTCGCTACACACTAGCAAACTACAATAAAACATTAATCAATTAATGTGTCTCGCAATGACAATGGGTGGATACTGACAAAGAAGGTCAACCTAGTTTCCGTACTAGGTCCTTCATCCTTCTTCCCCTTCCCTTTTCCCCGGCGAGTGTTCTTCACCTTCGCAGAAATATTCCGTAGGCCTTCTACTCCGGCTCGTGGACTCTTCCCGACGCCTCCGTCAAGCCTCGTGCCGTCAACGCAGCCCTTTCTCTAGCTCGTCTCGAGCCGCCTCGGCTTCGAGCCATCATCATAGTGCTTTGATTGGCCTCCCGACGCACTTGCCACATAATCACTACGGCATCGCCAAACACGATTCCCGTGGTTAGCCCTCGCTTCTGTCCTCCTCAAGGTCGAGTGTCTGTGTGATCGCACTCAACGGCTCACTCACTGGTCTCCACAAGATAACCATCTCGTGTCTCCCCATACACTCTTCGTACTCGCTCGTATATCGCGATGCAATGCTGCCTCTCTCTCCGGTGAAAGAGAACCCCGGCAGAAAGGACGTGTATTGCCACCACCGGTGATCGCCACAGCGTCGAAGGATCTTCCATCCGCAAAGATCCCACCTCAAAGGTAGCGACATAACTCGGGATCGGCCAAGGCATCTCGCTTCCACTGCATCGCCGCAGTAACCAATGATGGAATATAGAAAGACGTCTCGAGACACCCGGCACTCGACAATCAATGCACCCTCCCGAGCGGTCTCTACAAGTCTCAGCAATTTCCAATGGGGAACCCACCATAGCAAGTGATGCGTGCATAAAGTCTCGGCCATCTCAGAGCTCCAGCCAAATTTCGATTGCCCCTATCACCGAGAGGACGCCGCGAGAAAGACCAAGCGTCACAAGACATTGGCACCTCGTGCATCATCTCAGCCTCTCCTCAACCACATGGTCGCATAGCGGGACTCCTCCCCACATGTATCGGCTACGGCCGCCATCCGGCCTATGCGCCTGTGAACGTCTCGCCCAAGACCAATGGCACGATGTCTCCCCCACTCCGCACTGCTCACCAGTCCAAGAGATATCGTGATGGCACACACCTGCAGACGTGAATGTGAACAGAGTAGCAATCGCGCACGAGCAAACGCGCCCCACGAAAAGACGCTCCTCAGCCTCCGGCAAATCTTTCGGGCAAAGGTCCCAAATGTCAACGTAATCGGTATCCTCAGACAAGCATCCCGTATGCTTCTCCAAATCGAGATACCCAACAAAGACACTAGCTTCTCAACAAGGGCTATGCCACCAAGATACGGAAGAACTAGTTGTTCCGTCTCAGTCCTCCTGCAATGGCCCGAAATCTTCAAACGTAGGAGTGATTTCGTTGTACGAAAGGCAAGACACATTCCTCCGTACGTCCTGCAACCGAGACGCGACTCTCAAAAGATCCCACCGGCATGAGCTCCTTCAAAGCCCAAACAGATTTAATCCCGTAATGCCTTCGAAAACCTTTTGTTCTCGCCTCGTGGTTCCGTACTCCACGACCGAAAGTTGTCCAAATATCGCTCTTGCATCCGAGACGATAACTTGGGAAAGGGAGCCATGTCGAAAATGAAGGGAACCTTAAGAAAGGAAAAGGAATTCAGCTGCATGAACAAAGCAATGCGCAGCTTTCTCACCAACTGCAAAGCCGAAACCGCAATTTAAAGAATCTGAAATTCGCTTCTAGTCCGGCCGGACTCCGCAGCTTGACTTGTCAACTCTGCAACACCGCCCTTAAAATTGGAAACATTTCCAAACCATGCCCTCGTTCACTCCTATGAAATCTCGCGTGCCTCCGCCCGATTTCATTCAACCAATGTCAATATCCCTTCCGCCCCGGTTCGTGCAACAAAGGCAAATAATTAAAAATTAGTGCATACATGCTTAATTTTTGACCCATTCAATTTTTAATGCATTTCTTTTTTATTTATTTTTGATTAACCTATTTGCTTATTTGCCGAAAATAATGTAAGGTGATCATAGAATAAATATGCTAAGTGACGGAGTTCCCGCCCCACTGGCGCCTTTTTTGCAAATACAGCTTCAAATCAAAATTTGTTCCCGACAAATACATGCATTTTGTCTAAACAAAGCAAGAAAGAAAGAAAGCAAGAAAAGGGGACTACTCGAGTCCCGCTCGTCATCCGTACACTCGACGTACTCGCTCCGCCGCCGCCGGATCCGTCGCAAACAGAACTTCGCCGAACTCCTCCAAATGGAATAGGCAAAGGGCCTCCTCGGAGTACGCGAACTCGAGGACTCTCTCGCACCCCGAGTGCGCAGAAGAAAGAGCTCCAAATCCAGTCGTTCCGCCCGCGAATCGGCCAAACCCCTCGTGTAAAGTCCTCCCACCGCCATGGGAGCAGCGAATCTCTTCGCCTAGATGGCCCCGATCACGGACGTCCACGCTCCTCCGGAACCGCACCGCATGAACTCCACGAGCCTCCGTGCGTAGGCGGACCACCCTTCCACCACCCTCATGGCGTCATTATACGTACGGCGTATACCTGCGAACCAGAAAGTCATCGAAAGCAAGGTAAAAGTACGGATGCAACATTTGGTGTAATACTACTATCAAATGCGTAAAAAAAAAAAAGGGTGCTCACCGAAGCATTGGGATCCGCCACATATCGTGGTCTCGGCTCGCCCGGAAGCGGATCACAAGTCGCCTACGCGAACCGTCCAGCCCCTCGTACGCTAGCCTGGCTCGCGGGACCGGAAAATCTCGAGGACCTCCAGGACCTCGCCCTCTCTATGCCGTACCCGCGGCTCTCACCTCATCTCAAGAAAACATCATAGGCGGCCCCCGCTATGATGTACTCGGTGTAGTACACGCCCGTAGGTACCCTCCCGCCATCAATCGGCATCTCCCAGGATGCCGCATGTACAAAGGAGGATCCACCGGCACCAAGGGAGAGACTTCGCCTATGCCGACGAGTCACCCTCTCCCCCAAATACATGGCGTCACAGTGAAGTCCCACCAAGAGCTTCCGCCGTGTAGTCTCGCTCGGCAATTCGCACCGCGACATGATCGAACCTACTCCACCAGTCACTGATCCTCTCGAGAGAACTCCCGGTTCGGCGCCGCCGTAGATATCTCCTCGTATGACTCTCGAGTGCCAACTCTCGACGAGACCGCCTCTTCGCTTTCTTCGCTAAACCAAGATGGCAGGGAACGAGGGGTCGGTACGGCTCCTTGATGTCCCAAGCTCGCGGATCGAACACCTCGTAGCAACACACTGCCAAGAGAATGGAAAGTTATGTCGCCTACAAAGCGAAACATACGAGTACATAAAAGAGGCGAGGAAGAGAAAAGTACGTGAACTTACATCCAAGACAAAGCGTGAAGGCCTAAATGAGTGCTCCTCTCCCCGCGAGAACTCGTCTGTGGAGTGGTAAATCTCGGCCGCCACCCAGCCTCCCCCACGCAAACCCCTCACGGCATCCAAGTCTACCGGCGACCCGAGCAAAGGGAAGTGACAAGACGTGTCGAAGTCGAGAATAAAGTCGCCGATAGCGCAAACCAAAGGAACCTCGAGCCGGACGCTCCGCGGTCATCCTCAAAGATCCACCCCAAGAAAGCGGCGACACCTTCCCTCAAATGATTCTCCATCGGCTCGTACCGAATGCCTAAGCCCTCGGCATCGGTAATATCAAAACCCAGAGCCTGCATAATCAAGCCCGGGTGTAACCATCAACTCCACACCCGCCGTGTTGCCATAAGTCGGCAACCCAGTGATAGCGGCAAAATCCGTGGGAGTCACCGTCGCCTCCCCCCATCTGAAATGGAAAGTGTGGGTCGTATCCCACCGGTACTCGCTCAGCGCGACATACATGGACCTACCCCTCGGCGTATCAGCTGTCGCAGCTACAGCACTGATAAACCCAACCAACCCGGAGTCAAGCACCAGCTGCCGCGGACTCCTCTCTCCCTCTCGAGCCACATTCGGGATAATATCCCACAATGCTCGCACCGCCTCAAAGGCACCCCGACTCTTCTCGGTTGTGGGTATCAACCATCCCCGCCCCCTTGCATAAACAAAGACAAGCAACGTCAACAGAATGCACCAACGCATGTCAAAAGGATGCAATGCAGATACGGTTCTCATTCATTTCATACGTATACTTCCATCTTTCGAAAACTCCGTCGAATCCGGAACTTTCAAAATCTTTCGAAAACTCCGTCGAATCCGGAACTTTCAAAACATTTCGAAAACTTCGTCGAATCCGGAACTTTCAAAATCTTTCAAAAACTCCGTCGAATCCGGAACTTTCAAATTCTTTCGAATTTTTCAAAAATTTCGCTCCGTCCCGAATTAAAGCTACTTTAATTTTGGAAAATGCATCTAGACATGGAATTTTGCAACCAAAATTTTTATGTCATCCACCCGTAGTGTCAATTGAACTACATCCTAGTCAATTTCGACAAAGGCTCATAGCAAAGTCAAAAGCCCCAATTCGGGCACCAAAATCCCTAAGTTCATTCCTAACAAATTTCTAACATTTAAAGAATGCACATTCTTAAAATTAATGGAATTTGTAGGAAACTTACTTGTCTTTCGATCCCTCCTCGGGAGTTGTGGCGATCCTCGTCGGATAAAACTCCGCCGGATTCAATGGAAGAGTAGTGGTTCGAATGGTCCGAACCAATCGAGTTCTTTCGTCATCGGTCCTTCCGTGGCGAGCCATTGGTCCTCCTTCACCCGCCATAGCAAATTTCCTTCACAAATTCGAGCAAACCTTGCAACTTGGGTTGGATTTCTCTCCCTCCTCTCTCTCTCCTTCTCGCCGGAATTTATTAAAGAAAATGGCTTTTCTTTCTCCTGCCTCGGCGCTGATAAGGGCATTTTCAATTTCAGTAAAAAGTCCACTTGACTCTTACCGCACTGTGAAAAGATTCCTTCCATTTTGGTCTCTCAACTTTTGGCAATTCCAATTTTACCACTTTTGGCCCCCAAAAGTGTAAAATTTCCCCCAGCTAGACATTTCTAACACCCCATCCCCCGAGGATAAATCAAAGTTAGTTTTCACTAACGCTCGTCTCCTGACGTTAAATTCAGTCCAGTTGACATTTGACATTCCAACGTTCAACCATGTCTCCGGACATTCCAAGTTACTATTCCGTCTCCTGACGTTAAAATTTAATAATGGTCTTCACCATTAAATTCTCAATCGCGACCTTTCACGGTCCGATCCCAAGTCTCAATCGCGACCTTTCACGGTCCGATTTCCAATTCTCAATCGCGACCTTTCACAGTCCGATTTCCAATTCTCAATCGCGACCTTTCATGGTCCGATTCCAATTCTCAATCACGACCTTTCACGGTCCAATTTCAAGTCTCAATCACGACCTTTCACGGTCCGATTTCAATTCTCAATCGCGACCTTTCACGGTCCGATTCCAATTCTCAACCGCGACCTTTCACGGTCCGATTTCAATCCCCAATCGCGACCTTTCACGGTCCGATTCCAATTCTCAACCGCGACCTTTCACGGTCCGATTTCAATCTCCCATCGCGACCTTTCACGGTCCAATTTCAAGTCTCAATCGCGACCTTTCACGGTCCGATTTCAATCCCCAATTGCGACCTTTCACGGTCCGATTTCCAACTCTCAGTCGCGACCTTTCACGGTCCGATTTCAAGTCTCAATCGCGACCTTTCACGGTCCGATTCCAATTCTCAATCGCGACCTTTCACGGTCCGATTCCAATTCTCAATCGCGACCTTTCACGGTCCGATCCCAAGTCTCAATCGCGACCTTTCACGGTCCGATTCCAATTCTCAATCGCGACCTTTCACGGTCCGATTTCAAGTCTCAATCGCGACCTTTCACGGTCCGATTTCAAGTCTCAATCGCGACCTTTCACGGTCCGATTTCAATTCTCAATCGCGACCTTTCACGGTCCGATTCAATTCTCAATCGCGACCTTTCACGGTCCGATTTCAATCTCCCATCGCGACCTTTCACGGTCCGATTTCAAGTCTCAATCGCGACCTTTCACGGTCCGATTCAATCTCCCATCTCGACCTTTCATGGTCTCATCTCAAACAGTCAATCCCGACCTTCGCGGTCCGACCTCCACTCTCCTATCGAGACCTTCGCTGCTCACCTCACCGGCACAAAGAATAAGCCCGAACCCCAAGGCACGAACGCCTTGCAACAATCCTCTTCGGCCATCCTCGTAAGCCCGAACACCTTTTCACTTCAGCAAGTGAACATTCATCTCCCCGGCCGCCAGTCGTAAGCCCGATCGTTCCACCTCACCGGCAACAGCAATAAGCCCGAACCCCAAGGCACGAACGCCTTGCAACAATCCCTCTTCGGCCATCCTCGTAAGCCCGAACACCTTTTCACTTCAAAGAAGTGAACATTCATCTCCCGCCGCCAGTCGTAAGCCCGATCGTTCCACCTCATCGGCAACAGCAATAAGCCCGAACCCCAAGGCACGAACGCCTTGCAACAATCCCTCTTCGGCCATCTGTAAGCTCCGAACGCTCATCCTCAAAGCAGATAAAACCGGCAACAATAAGCCCAAGACCTAAGGCACGAACGCCTGTCGGCATCGCAACTCCGGCTTGAGGCGCCACACGCCCTCGAAGGTTTCGTGAAGTCCTGTGTTCGGACGCTCTCTCCCAACAGTCTCCATTCGTGTACAGTACCTCGCGAATGGTCTCATCCAGGTTTAGACGCCTCCTAACAGCTCTCGCTCGTGTCAAGGTCCCCATGCGCGGCCCTCGCCTTTTCGAACTACGATCGGCTTGATTCCCGCTCGGGATACGTAGGAATCCTTTTCGCTAAGGGTCCACCACTGACCGCCTGTGTCTCCTTCAAAGTAAGGCATCCCGATTTGGATCCTTATCTTTTCAATCACCCCACCTCCTTCGGAGGAGACGTCGCCGAGGGCTAACAGTAAGTACCCAAATCCGGATCGTCCAAATCCGTCAAAAGTTAACCGAAATCCGTTAACCGCCCGCTCCAGTTAACCGAACTCGTTAAACTCCCTGCTGTGCCAACGAGACATCTCCGGATCGCCCGTGCATCCCGACGTCGAACCATACTTAACACGTGTCATCTCACGTAAAAGTATGGCTTTCCCTCGAAAAACGCATTTTCCGGCACTTTCCGGGCGTTTCGGACATTTCCTGATCGTTATTTTAAAAACGGACAAAACCGGACCGGGGACAAAATCCCACATGGCCGGTGACTCGTAGGGGCACGTGGCAGCCATGCCACCTCCCTCTAGTCACCCTTCAATCAAATTCAAAGGGAAAAGACCAAAATACCCCCGATTTGCAAGCCAAGTCCTACGGACTCATCTTTGGCACATTTTCTGAAATTGCCAGCAAGTCCTTCAAATTCTCAAAATACCACAAAACCCCCTGGATTCAAGCCAAGTCCGTCCGGACTCCTACTGCAATTTTCACCTATAAATAGAAGTTGCTGTCAAAGGCAAAAGGGACAGAAAATTTACTCCAAAAAATTCACTACCCCACGGCCTAAGCGTTTTCACCCCTCCCGAGCTGCCGTTCTGTCTCGATTCGCGTGAAATCTTCGTATTTCGGTCAAATACGCCCCTTATAACTTCGAAACAACCTTTCGAATCACTTTCCGTGTCCCGTACACACCTCCCGAGCCAAAGGAGTCGACCCTAGCCATAGGTATAACTCCCTCTCTCTAAATCTCCCATTCCGTCTCGGTTTACGCGCCAGTCGCTATAACCGTTTCGAACGTCGTTATCGAAATGTAGACGCCTCCGTCTAACGGGGTCCGATACGTTTTAGCCCCTCGATCCTCTTCTCTTTCCGTAAGAGAAGTAATCACGGGTTAAAACGGCGTTTCGACCCCGTTCCGTTTACTTTTTATGTCATTTACCATTCCGGATCGATCGATCCGTTGATCGTCATTTACAATTCCGAGCCGTTTGGCCTCGTTGATCGTCATTTACAATTCCGAGCCGTTTGGCCTCGTTGATCGTCATTTACAATTCTGAGCCGTTTGGCCTCGTTGATCGTCATTTACGAATCCGGATCGTTTGATTCCGTTGATACCGCACTTTAAATACTGTCATTTACAAAGTCCGATCCGTTTGGATCGTGATAGTATTTACTTTTCAAAGTCCGAGTCGCAACCCGATTCGTTGATCGCATGTCATTTAATACGCATTTTTCCCGTAAAAATCGTTAACAATGTAATGCCCGGTTCAAAACCGGAGTTCGTCCGTCGAACTCTCTTTCAAAACGCGCGAAATGACGTTCGGCCTCCGAACGCTCATCTTCAAACTCAAAGCCGCCATTTGACACTTAAAAACATTTAATACGCATTTTTCCCGTAAAAATCGTTAACAATGACTCGCACGGTTCAAAATTGACGTTTGCCACGCAAACGCTCCTTTCAAACCCCAAACCGACGTTTGCCACGCAAACGCTCATTTCTGTCTCAAACCGACGTTTGTCATTCAAACGCTCGTCTTTTTAAAAATCACCTAATCAACGTTTGTCATTCAAACCAAGATTAAGCTTGTCATTCAAGCCCCCATTTCAAAAGACACACACGCACACACACACACGATTTCGAGAAAGGTAGAAAGACTCGTCATGCGAGGCGTTTCGGGCGATCTCGTAATACTCTACCCGAAACGTAACTTGACCTCCGAACCTAACAATCTCTGGTACTAAAAGCTTTTTACTCGTTTTTGCTGCCAATAAAAATGATCCCTTTTTTTAAAGCCTTTTCCTAAGTTTTTGCTACCAATAAAAACGACACCTTTTCACAATAGCCGTTTCTCAACGTTTGGGCTCAAAATACAAAAACCGCGTGGCGACTCCTCATTTTGTTCCTTCCCATGAAGCGAGGTCTCAGACACCAACCCCTCCGCGAAAGACAACCGCCTTTTCCACGCCCCCCGCCCGCGAAAAGATCGGGTAATTTCAACGGTACTCTCGTACGAGACAACCTCGCTGACTAGCAACAGATTTTGCATAAACCTGATTTAGTCCCAACTTGTCAAACACATGTTCACTCATATAGTTCACCCATCTCAAATATAAATCCATTCAATTCCCTACATGTCCATATACCATATACTCATACATAGACTCACCACCAAAATGACCAACCGGCCATTTATACGAACAGACATGTGCACCAACACATCAGTCAAGTTAAACAACTAAAATCTGAAAAATCTATTTGGAATCTTTATGTGCTAACAGGTATAGAAAGGTAAGAATCATTCGGGTCGATCCAAGACCAGCATGCATATATCCTTACATTACAGGAGCTGACAGAACCTCCACCTCAACCAACAACTTCAAAAGACTGTGATGGCAGCAACGACAACAAAGTCAGTGACCTCGGCAACAACGGCGATACTTGTGACCTCAGGTGGAGCATCAACAAAGTCTGCGACCTCAGCAAACTTCAAAGTCTGTGACCTCGACAACATCAACAAAGTCTGTAACCTTAGCAACTTTAAAGTCCGTGACCTAGGAAACGTCACAAAGTCTGTGACCTCAGCAACATTAAAGTCCGCGACCCCGACAACGTCAAAGCAACTTTAAAGTCCGTAACCTCGGCAACAACAATGCCAACGTCAGTAACCTCAGACGGCACATCATAAAAACGGATATTTTCATAATTGGGTCAAGTCCTTAATTCCTCAGTATGAATTTATCCATGGTTCAAAAGCACTCAAACAACCTCAGCTACGTCAGTAACCTCGGGCGGCGTACTTCAACAACTTCAACAACAAACAGGTATATTCAGAATGGGGTCATATCTTGATTCCTCAGTATGATTTTACCTCATGCAAGAGCTCCACGAGATGAAATTCAAGAAAGAAAGAAAGCAAAAGAAGAAAGATGGATCCTCCTCCGATGAAGAGGAATCCTATCCCAAGAAGAATAGGAAAACCAAGAAGTCAAGCAAGAAAGAGGAAGAATTCGATTCATCCTCTTCCTCATCCTCCTCCGATGATGAGGGACATATCTCGAAGGGTATAAAGACCAAGAAGGAAGGTAGTGATGAAACTACTAAAGTTGGTAACCATGTTACTAAGAACTACCTTGAGAAGAAACTTGCAACCCTTGACACTTCAAAGGGATCATTCGCCTCATTTGATCCCGATGCTCTTCAACAATCGATCACCAAGTTTCCTCGCAAGTTCAAGACACCCCATATTGCCAAGTTTAATGGCACTACTTTGTCCTCGAGCTCATGTTGAGACCTACACTTGGGCTATGCTTCCAATGGGCGTTGATAACACAATCTTGGCCCAATGATTTCCTCAATCTTTGGAGGGTGCTGTAAGGGATTGGTACATCTTTGCTTCTCACTCGTATCATTAGAGAATACACTTCTCCAAAGAGTCAATGCTTGGATCACCTTCCAAAGAATAGAGTTCGTCTCTCCTCAACTAACTTGAGATCTCATTTCTCTCTCCTCGATATGATTTTCTCCACTGAGTTCTCTTCGAGTTAACATACTATTTTCAAAAAAAAAAGAGAAAAAAAAGACGCAAAAGAGATGCCCCCTAGATTGAAAACCCGAAAGGGCGGTCTAGGCAAAAACTAGGGTGCGTCACTAAGAAACAAAAATCAAGGACAAAGGGAGACTATTCTTCAACCTTCTTCATCGAACATCATTTGATCCTCTTCAAATCAAATAAACTAGGAGAGCCTTCTTCTATCATCTTCAAATCAAGAGAGAAGACTCACAAGCCTATTCACAAAGTCATCTACCACATTCAGGTAACTTAGGGCTTGAGACAGAAAAGAGACTTGGACATAAAGCCATTACGACAGTCGACAGATTTGTGTCCTTTACCTCCTAGAGACACGATTCAAGGGAGAATTAAGAATGAAGATTCGCAACAGGCCTAGATGTGTTCACACAAGGTTACTCATCGAAATTCTACAGCAATGAAGAAACAGTACGGTACTCTCGCACGAGACAACCTCGCTGACTAGCAACAGATTTTGCATAAACCTGTTTTGGTCCCAACTTATCAAACACAAGTTCACTCATATAGTTCACCCATCTCAAATATAAATCCATATAAATGTCCCTACAAGTCCATATATCATATACTCATACATAAACTCACCACCAAAATGACCAACCGGCCATTTATACGAACAGACATGTGCACCAGCACATAAGTCTAGTTAAACAACTAAAATTTGAAAAATCTATTTGGAATCTTTATGTGCTAACAGGCATAGAAAGGTAAGAATCATTCAAGTCTATCTGAGACCAGCATGCATATATACTTACATTACAGGAGCCGACAGAACCTCCATCTCAACCAACAACTTCAAAATACTGTGACGGCAGCAATGACAACAAAGTCAGTGACCTCGACAACAACAGCGACACTTGTGACCTCAGGTGGAGCATCAACAAAGTCTGAGACCTCAGCAAACTTCAAAGTCCGTGACCTCGGCAACATCAACAAAGTCTGTGACCTCAGCAACTTTAAAGTCCATGACCTAGGCAACATCAACAAAGTCTGTGACCTCAGCAAATTTAAAGTCCGCGACCCTGACAACGTCAAAGCAACTTTAAAGTCTGTAAACTCGACAACAACAACGGCAACGTCAGTAACCTCGGGCGGCACATCATCAAAAATGGATATTTTCATAAGTCAAGTCCTTGATTCCTCAGTATGAATTTATTCATGGTTCAAAAGCACTCAAACAACCTTAGCTACGTTAGTAACCTCGGGCGGCGCACTTCAACAACTTCAACAACAAATAGGTATATTCAGAATGGGGTCATGTTTTGATTAATCAGTATGATTTTACCTTTTCGAAAAGATCTCTTCGATTTTCAAAATACCTAAACAAGCCTTTTTAGTGTTTTGGAGTCGAACTACGTTTAGGTCTGATTCTCCGATAGAGATACGTAGGCAGCCATACGGCACAACTATCCCAATGTTCAGAATGATGTCTTTTCTATTGATGACCTGACTTCTTCCATAAGTCTTGTCATCGTGGGGCTCTATAGGCACCCCATTCTGAACCAATAATTACATGATTACACTACTCTTCGTCTCTCTTTTGTGTTTTGATGAAAGCATGTTTCGTCATGTTTCGTGAAGTTTCTAACTAACCTTGTTAGTTTTGGACCTAACTGACTAATAGAATAAACTGAACAGGACAGAATAGTCGATTGACTAGTTGTCCTGCGCGGAACAGGCGTGTCTCGTGCGAGACAATTCCTCTGCAGAATGTGCAGAATCACTTTCCTTCTCTGTTTCAACCTCTTTTCTTGATAAACTCTTATCCAATCCGGGTCTCTACTTATTTTAGAGTTCTAGAACCTTCCTTGGGTGGAATCCTATCTTGGTGACCAAGTAAATCTACCCCTATAAATACTAGATGACTTTCAGTATTTTAGGAGGACGATCGACAGACAATTTACTGGTTTCTCTCCTTGAAAGACTCCTGTAAATCACTCATAAACAAACACCCAAATTCGTCCATCAACCTTGTTGATCGACGAATACCAATATCCAAGCCTAGAATCGAGGCAAAACTCTGTCCAAATCCTTTCTCGACCGAGAAGGAGGATAAAACACTTAGAACCACGTTCTAAACCAAATACTCCCTAAATACAAGGAAATTCCTATATTTTTACATTCTCCTTTTCAATCCCTCTAATTGCTTTTAGATAGTGTAATACCATCAAAATGGTTAGCCTAAAGTCCCTTCAATCCATGGAAGTGATCTCGAAGCATACAACCCGACATTCCTAATTAAGAAATTACTTAAGGTTTTCTTGTTCTTAAATATTATATTGTTTTGATTGATAATCCCCCTTAAGCAAGACCGATCTTCGGTTTGGGTGGATGGGGTGCTCCCTGACCTTCCAAATCCATCACTTAAGCCCCGAACCCAAATCTTTGCAAAAAGATTTTTCTTATTGTTTTTCCTAAATAAAAGATAAGTGGCTACTCTGTTATTCATTAAAAATCGCAACGCTACAATGTTTTAATCTCATATATGTTTTGTGTCAAAATTCTTTTGAAAGCTCCAATTAAGTTTAACCTTTTTTCAAATGTATGAGACACATAGAACGATGGACCCAACTGAGTCGAAACTACATCAACCGTTATCTCATCTTGATCCATGTTCAGATATAATGATGCAACCAACTGAGTCGAAACTACATCAAAATACCCGAATATTTCACAAGTGTTCTAATCAAGGGGTGGCATAAAACTTAAACATTTAAGAAGGTTTTTCCATATAGCAACAAACATCGCATGATTGTATATGAAACTTATGTGTACATAATCATGAACATGATATTTCACATAATATCCTACTTTAGGATCATACAAATAGTCATGTAATAAATAACAATTATTAATTACATAATTATTCAATTCTCAAAATTTAAGAATTCAAATAATCATGTTAATCAAATTAATATGAATATCAAATCCTAAACAAACAATTTGTTTCAATTTGAGAATTTACTAATCTAATTAATCAAATTAAAGAGAACAATAACCCATTGTAAGTACCCCAATCTGGGTTGCCGATCATTTAAAAGACTCAAAAGTGAATTTGAAGGGTTTACTCGTCCAAAAAAGAAGTTTTCGGGGTATTTCGGGCTTTGATTTGCTATTTTTGAGAGTCTCGACCATCCGGAGGTCATAAATTCCTCGTACGAACTCAGTTTTGGGCCCACCGCATATCAAATCGAACGCGAGAACAAGATCTATACATATACCTAATTTAATGAGGGAAAATAGTCAATCTGCAGAACTGGCCAGCCTGTTTTACTGGTTTAACCAACAAGTCGTCAACGTGTCAATATCAATCAAATTCAAGGTCAAAAGACCAAAATGCCCCCCCCCAAAAGGAAGCTCTGGCCAGCCTGTTTTACAAGGTAAATAACCAGCCTAAGCAATCTTTCCAGCACTGTTTCGATATTTAAAAACTGTCCAAACCAGTCCAAGGTAACCTCCTTCTCCACTCCTTCTCCTCCTATAAATACTCCCCCTCCTCCTTCATTTCAACACACCAATTCACTCCTCTCTTCACCCCTAGCACAAACGCTAGTCTTTCTCCACTCTTCGGAGGCCCTCGTGCTACTCATCGGTGGAATTCTCTGCTCTTCGGGGGCCCTCGTGCTACTCGTCGGTGGATTCTAATCCTCCAAAAATGTAGGATAAATCGAAACAAGTCGAAACGCTGCCCAAATCCCTAGGTTTCTGAACACCAAATAAAGGGAAAACTCTGCCCAAAATTCAACTGGATCACTTCCAACCAGAAGATAGAAAAGAACCAAATTTGGTAAACTCTCCTCTTTAAACACATTCCAAACACGTGCCTAGACATTTGGTAAACTCTCACTTTCAACCTCCCACTTCATCTCTTTCTATGCGTCATACGCTATTTCTAATCCAATCAAAATTTTCAAAATGTAGACAAAACACTGTCTACTGGTCTCGAAGTGATCCTCCTTCTATCACTTTTCTCCTTCGAGAAAAGTGATTTAGGGTTAAAACGGAAATCGAGTCCCATTTTTACTTTATGTCATTTACCGTTCGAACCGTTTGGTTCATCGATCGTCATTTACCGTCCGAACCGTTTGGTTCGTTGATTGCTATTTACCGTCTGAATCGTTTGATCCGTTGATATCGCACTTACTTTAATGCTCTTTACAAATCCAAGTCTTTTGGCTCGTCGATCGTACTTTTACCATCCGGATCGTTCGATCCGTTGATACCGCATTTTCAATACTGTCATTTACAAGTCCAAGCCGTTTGTTTTGTTGATAGTATTTACTTTCAAATATCCGAGCCACAAAATGACTCGTTGATCGCATCTCATTTGCCATCTTTTTCATCAAAATGGATAACACTATAATACCCGGTTTCAAAACCAAAAGTTCGTCATTCGAACTCCTTTTCAAACTCAAAATCGACGTTTGTCATTCAAACGCTCTTTTCCAAAATCAACGTTTGTCATTCAAACTAAAGATTCCAGTTCGTCATTTGAACTCCTTTTCAAACTCAAAATCGACATTTGTTATTCAAATGCTCTTTTCCAAAATCAACGTTTGTCATTCAAACCAAGATTAAAGCTTGTCATTCAAGCTCATTTTCAAAAGCAACACGAACACACACGCACACTTTTCGAGAAAGGTAGAAAGACTCGTCATGCGAGGCATTTCGGGTGATCTCCATATACTCTTCCCGAAATGTAACCTGACCTCCGAACCTAACAATCTCTGTTCAAAAAGCAGCCTTTTCCTAGGTTTTGGCTACCAATCAAAACGGCCTCCTTTTCATAAAGCCTTTTCCTAAGTTTTGGCTACCAATCAAAACGACCTCCTTTTTTAAACTAGCCTTTTTCAAAGTTTAGGCTCATAATACAAAATGGCGTGGGGACTTTCTCTTTTCAGTGAGGTCCAGTCGAAAGCCGCTCGCCGCGTTTCGCGCGCGATCCGGGTAATTTCACCCACGTAGAAGATTAATTACATCAATCATCTATTAATCATAATCATGTTATATCGCATATAATTGTTTCATAAAACAATACACAAAAAATCATCAATCTATATCATCAAACATGTTAAAGCATATAATCCAATTATATCTAGCATGCCAATTTTAACCTAATCATGATTAAACGTTGCTCTGATACCACTGTTGGGTTTTGGGGTTACATACGCAGCGGAAGACTTGAAATATCAATCAAAACCCTAGCCATGAAACCGTTTAATATGAATAGATTAAAACATGAATATAGATTTACTAACCTTTGTTGCGAGTTTGTCTTTCGTACTCGAATCGTAATTCAGATTTGAATCGTCGACGAAAGTTTGATCTTCTTCCTTGTTCTTCCTTGGTGATGAATCAACGATGAAAGGTCTTCAAGCTTTATGTGATAAAGCAATCACCCTCTATTGGTAATCCACACGCGAACGAACCAATATATGTATCTTATTGGATTGCTAGATGATCCTCTATTGCTGAAACTCTTTTCAACAATCTATGGCTGTTATGGAATTGAATCTGGGGAGTTTTGATCTTTGATTCGTAATCAAGATCAATCAATTAGTGTTTCTCAAATCTTAATTTTTGTCTCTTACAGCTGAGACAAAAGGTCTATTTATACTTTATAAATATCCCTAACTTTTAGGGAGAAAACCCTTTTCCAAGTCAAAATTGGATTCCAGCATTTGCACGGACGTGCGTTTAAAACAGCACGCCCTTGCACGCCATGCTGCACGGCCATGTCGAGTTACATGCTCGGCCGTGCACATCAGACTCCTGCAGATTTAACCCATTTTTCAATCCGTTGTTTGTGTGTGACCCTATAGGAATTATATTTATGTTGGTAGTAAGTAGAAACATCAATCCTCACAAGACATAAGTGGTTTCTAGAAAGTCATTATGTCCACCCAATTAATATAACATCCAAGATTGATTCCTTGATAGATCATTGCCACAATCCCTTTGTCACAGGATGTCATATTGAACATAAGTCATGGTCCACGTCAACTTATATTGTTCAACGCTTTCTCGAATCAGAATATGTTTATAATCCAATTGCATTTGATATCTATCAAATCTCTTAAGTGTGGCCTCATATTTCATCAACACATTTCATCGAGGGGCCAAAGCAGACATCTCTCTTTACGAGGGACAAATCCCATCTTGACTTATCATTCTTCCCTACAAGAATCTAGTCGTGCCAACATAGCCCTTATTGCTATCCTATTAAAGATAGTGTTAGACTACGTCAAACACAACGTTCATCATAAGAAAGACGTGTTTTCAGTAAACTTAAACATTTAATAGGATAACTATTGCATGGTCCCATTTAGGGAATCTTTCAAATCCCGACCTTTCTCGGTCCGATCTCAAATCTCGACCTTCACGGTCCAATCCTCAATCGCGACCTTTCTCGGTCTGATCTCCAATCATGACCATCGCGGTCCAATCCTAAATCGCGACCTTTCTCGGTCCAATCTCAAACCGTGACCTTCACGGTCCAATCCTTAATTGCGACCTTTCTCGGTCAGATCTTTCATATATCGACCCTTCGCGGTCCAATCCTCAATCGCGACCTTTCTCGGGTCGATCTTTCAAATCGTGACCTTAGCAGTCCAATCCTCAATTGCGACCTTTCTCGGTCCGATCTTTCATATATCGACCCTTCGTGGTCCAATCTTTCATATCTCGACCCTTCGCGGTCCAATCCTCAATCGTGACCTTTCACGGTCCGATCTTTCATATCTCGACCCTTCGCGGTCCAATCCTCAATCGCGACCTTTCTCGGTACGATCTTTCAAATCGTGACCTTAGCGGTCCAATCCTCAATCGCGACCTTTCTCGGTCCGATCTTTCATATATCGACCCTTCGCGGTCTAATCCTCAATCGCGACCTTTCTCGGTCCGATCTTTCATATCTCGACCCTTCGGAGTCCAATCCTCAATCGCGACCTTTCACGGTCCGATCTTTCATATCTCGACCCTTCGCGGTCCAATCCTCAATCCTGACCTTTCTCGGTCCGATCTTTCAAATCGTGACTTTAGCGGTCCAATCCTCAATCGCGACCTTTCTCGGTCCGATCTTTCATATCTCGACCCTTCGCGGTCCAATCCTCAATTGCGACCTTTCTCGGTCCGATCTTTCAAATCGTGACCTTAGCGGTCCAATCCTCAATTGCGACCTTTCTCGGTCCGATCTTTTAAATCGTGACCTTAGTGGTCCAATCCTCAATCGTGACCTTTCTCGGTCCGATCTTTCAAATTGTGACCTTAGCGGTCCAATCCTCAATCGCGACCCTTCTCGGTCCGATCTTTCATATCTCGACCCTTCGCGGTCCAATCCTCAATCGTGACCTTTCTCGGTCTGATCTTTAATCTCGACCCCTCGCGGTCCAATCCTCAATCGAGACCTTTCACGGTCCAATCTCAAATATCCAATCGAGACCCTCACGGTCCGATCTCAAATAGTAATCGAGACCCTCACGGTCCGATCTCAAGTAGTCAATCGAGACCTTTCACGGTCCGATCTCAAATATCCAATCGAGACCCTCACAGTCCAATCTCAAATATCCAATCGAGACCTCTCACGGTCCGATCTCAAATATCCAATCGCGGTCCGATCTCAAGTAGTCAATCGAGACCTTTCACGGTCCGATCTCAATCTCCAATCAAGACCCTCACGGTCCGATCTCAAATATCCAATCGCGACCCTAACGGTCCGATCTCAAATCTTCAATCGAAACCCTCACGGTTCGATCTCCGATCTTAAATCCCGACCTTTCATGTTCAAATCTCTAATCGAGACCCTCACGGTCCGATCTCCGATCTTCAATCCCGACCTTTCATGGTCAAGTCTCCAATCGAGACTCACGGTCCGATCTCCGATATTCAATCCCGACTTTCATGGTCAAGTCTCCAATCGAGACCCTCACGGTCCGATCTCCGATCTTCAATCTCGACCTTTCATGGTCAAATCTCCAATCGAGACCCTTCACGGTCCAATCTCTAATTCCCGATATCGACCTTTCATGGTCAAATAGTCAATCCCGACCTTTCATGGTCAAATAGTCAATCCCGACCTTTCATGGTTAAATCTCCAATCGAGACCCTTACGGTCCAATCTCCGATCTCCAATCCCGACCTTTCATGATCAAATCTCCAATCGAGACCTTCACGGTCCAATCTCAAATCTTCAATCGAGACCCTCATGGTCTGATCTCCGATCTTCATTCCCGACCTTTCATGGTCAAGTCTCCAATCGAGACCTTCCACGGTGTGATCCCCAATTTTCGATATCGACCTTTCATGGTCAAATATTTAATCCCGACCTTGCATGGTCATATCTTTATTCTCGACCTTTCACGGTCCAATTTTTGATCTCGACCTTTCAAGATCTAATCTTTTCCGATCAATTAGGATCATGAGAAAGCGTGTTTCAAGTAGACTTAAGTAGTAAATGCATGTTGCACGAGCCTAAAAACCTTGAGCCAAATACCCCTTTCGAAGACTAAACCCTACCTCTCGTTCCTCGCAAAGAAACAAACAAAGTGGTTCAAAATCCCGTGCCGCCGGGCCACATACTACAATTACGGAAACGTCGACATGCTTCCTCGCTTCTCGGCCTACAGCAGTACTCTCCAATATGTCAGACTCTCCGAGAAATCATAACGGGAACGGAACCCTGCCACCGGTAAATGACATGACACTGGAAGAAGCCATCCAGGCCTGTGAGGTTCACAAGAAACAGAAAGAAGATCAGCAGAATTTCGTGGTACAGCTTCTGAATGAGCGAGGTATAGCAGCTATCCCCCAGCAAGATGGTACTTTCATCCTAATCGAGGACGACGATCCTCCCCGAGCAGTTCCCCAAACCTGCAACCAGGTTCCTCCCCCACCAAGCTACGGGAATCCTTCAAATCAAGGAAACAAATCGACCGAGGCTTCATATTGCCACTTCTCAAGGCACCCCTATCATACACGGCCAAGCCAGTTCTACCCCTTTCACTCAATACAACCATCGCAGCGCTGGACCATCTCAAACAGATCCAGATAATCATCAAAATCCTTACAAGTTTACTTCCTTCTCTCAATATGCCCAGAATTCACCAGGTTTCCCCTACATGACTTTTTTGACCCATTACTTCGGACAACCAGCATTCGTTTCAGCTGCTTCATGGCCTCAAATCCCTCAATTTCCACAGTATCCACTAAATTATACTCCTTTCCCTCAAAGCCCGTTTGTCCAACCCCATATCATGGTTCCCTCCGTCAATGGACCTTTGGTTACAGGCTCCGGCAGCCCAAAGATTTATATCCACCAACATGTGGTATGCCGGCAGAACCGAAGGCAGACGAAACTACGGGAGAACTTTGCAAGGAACAGAGCCAGAAGCTTTCCGAAATCATGAAGTCACTGCCTGAGGATGAACAAATAAAAATCTTCCAGTCATGTTTGAAACAATCAGTAAGAGCATCAGTAAGCCTTTGCCTCCTCCTTGATCTCCGAGCCATGGTCGATACGAGTTCCCAATTTGAGAAAGACTTGAAAGAAAATCATGCCCCGAGCACAGAGCCATCTTACCAGTACAGAGCAGGAACTACATCAAACCCTGCACCGGCCCCCAGCAAAGGAAAAGACACTTCTGTCAACTACATCCATCAGGGACATCAGTCAAGCAACGGTAGCATAGCCCAGCAAAGCAAAGACTCCTCCGGGAGGCAACCTTTCCATCGCTTCGATAAGCTAGACATGCCTCTAAGCAAAATGTTAGAGGAACTGATCAAAGAAAACCTACTCAAGCCCGTGGAGAACTACAAGCCAAAGAAGCCCACAGCCAACGCTGACAGAAGCAAGATTGCGCCTTCCAACAGTATCATGGGCATATAACTGATAACTCCCTCGATCTACGGCATGAAATTCAGGAGTTACTAGAAGACGAAAAGCTTAAGCATCCTGCAGTTTAGCAACAAAAGAGCAGCTAGAGTAGGGGCTACCTATCCTCGAGATTTGTCAACTATCTTTTAGTCAACCTTCGAAGGTTCTAGTACTTTCCTCGTTCAATCAAGTCCTCCTCGGACATTGTAGTTAATCTCAATCTTCTATAAAAGAGTCTTTTTCTTTTCTTGCTAGTCTTGAGACATTATTTGCACACCTACATTACATCTAATGAAATGGTTATATCCTAAATGATCACTTGCATTGCTCAACAAATAATCTCTGGAAATAACTAATGTTCTGATTAATTGGTGTGAGAAAGTCAACTGGTGGCCTCTCTATACACTTTTCTTACCTCACAAAGGCCTCCATCAAGCCATACACTTCCCAAAATATGTCTCCACAATCACCTTGACCAAGTCAAGGACGGCAGCAACATCAAGGAACGACAAAAGGTCACTCAGCATTAAAAGATCGACCTCCTGACGACAACAACCTAGGAGCTTGCCTTCGCCCTCGTGCACATCAAGAAAGTTCAAGCAGGGGTCTGCCTTCGTCCTCAAATGCTTCAAAAAAATGAAAAAAGAGAGAGAAAAGTTCAAGCAAGGAACTTAAAAAAAACGAAAAAAAGAGAGAAAAGTTCAAGAAAGGAACTTCAAAAAAAAAAAAAAAGAAAAAAAGAAAAAAAGGAGAGAAAAGTTCAAGCGACGAACTTCAAAAAAAAAAGAGAGAGAAAAGCTCAAGCAGAAGCTTCAAAAAAAAAAGAAAAAAATGAGGCCAAGGACCCAGCACCGCCGATCAGAAGCTTGACAGATGGGAAAAATCAAAGCTTGAAGAACGGAAGTTGTCGATAACAATGGAGCGGTTAAAGCAAAGGCAGAAGCATTTCATTAGCTCTTAAGCTGTATGTAAATTATTTCCCCCAATGAAAGACGACGATCAAGAAGCAATGGAATCGTTGAAGAAGCCGTAAAAAATGACTTGTCAAGGAATCACCTCAAGGCCCGTGCCTCATCATCCAATCTTCCCATCCGAGCCTTTTCGCCAAAGGGACCACAAATTCTCATACCCTTTCCCAAAGCCAAATACAGTTCAGCCAGAACTACGGCGACCTGAGCTCCTTACACTGAGGGGAACGTAGGCAACCAGAAATGGTTCAGTCATAAACACATACAAATCCCATAAATCCGGTCTCATCAATGACCTCCCCTATACACAGACCTTTCTTTCACACACAGGCAACTTTGATCCGCGACGTCGATTGACTTTCTTCTCATAATTAATCAAGACGTTTGTTCATATCGAGATTAGTGATTGAATAACCCGAACATTAACAAAGGATTTTAAGCAATCTTGTGATCATTCTGAATAAAACAAGTTTTCAGATGTCTCGAAAAGTCTTCTTTTTCTACGATAATAGGAAAAATAGAGCTAAACACTGTCTTTCTGTCAGCAATGACTTCCATACACTTTTTCAAACCTCTCTACACTCATACTCTCTCAAAAGAGTCAAACCCAAAGCGAGTTTTGGTGCCTGCATTAAACTAGGCATCCACATAAAATTGGGATTAGTTCCAACTTCTCTAAAACACGTCCTTGCGAGTGTACATTATGAGTCATTCCTTTTATAGTTTGGTTGACTAATCGAAAAAAAAATCAAGGACAGTTGCCTCGTCTGGCCACGTAAGGTTCAACTCAGATTGGGGCTGCAGCGAATTCACTCCAGGACCTCCACAGAAAATCGGCGCTTCCTCCAAAATGGGGCTTCACTAAGCCATTCCTTCAGACTGGGGCATTGCCACGCAAAGAGAGTTCTCCTTTCATCCTGGGGCTTGTCAAAAGTATCTTTTCAGCGTTGAGGTTTTATTCAGAATTGGGGCTTCACAGATATAACTTCGAAAGATAGAATTTGAAAGAAAGACTTTGACCGAGATCCGAAGTTTAAATCCAAAATCATAATTTGAATCCTCATGACACCTCTGGACAGCAGTAGCAGCAAGGGCAGGTTTCCCACAACCAAATGATATCATCCCACCTGCTCAAACAGCTGCCAAAATACATTCGGATACATCCCCAGCACATTTCCATACATACAATCCCTCTCACAATACATCCCCACAAAAAGCCAACAAAGCCAAAGCCTCAACCCGATCGGCCCGTAACTCGAAGAAACAAGTTCCGGAAAGGAGGACCCGATCCTCACTCAGCTCAAGCAGACTCAGACAAACATTTCCCTCTGGTCTCTGCTCACCTCTTCCTACCCTCATAAGCTAAAGCTAAAGCTTAAGGAGAAATTCAAAAATAGAGACACCAGCGTGGGTACACTTGGAGAGCCCTCCGAAAAGTTCGACTACTATGTACTATATTCCAGCAATCCTTCTCTCTCTTTGAGAATCACAGATTCAGAACCTACAGAGGTGGGAAAGCCGAAATATCCTGCTGACACCAAAGTTCAGACCTCAGGAAACAAGAAAGCCTTAAATCCAAACAACCTGACTGCCAGCAAAGAGCATAACCCCAGAAGAATCAGCCAAAGTTTAACTTGTCAAACTTCAGAACACGGGCCAGTAAAGGAAAGTCTAGCCCGTACCATGGTCCCCGTGGACACAACTCCTGAAGAAGTAATCCAGATGATCGGCAAGATCCACTATGGAAACATCATCACCTTTACAGATTTGGCCCCCCCCAAAATTTGGGACTGATCACAATGAGCCACTCTACATCACTGTTCAGTTGGATAAGCACTGCCTTCCCCACATACTTGTTGACAGAGGCTCCGGAATGAATGTCTTACCCGTCAAGATGATGGACCTGCTCGATATCAAGCCCACAGATTTGAAGCCTTCAGTCCACACTGTCAAAGCTTATGATTCTACTTCTCGCACAGTTCTCGGGGTTGCTACTTTAAACATCTGATTCGGCAAGCGGATGATGCCTACTGAATTTCAAGTGCTGGACATTCCTATCACTTTCACAGATATTCTGGGAAGACCATGGCTACATCAAATCAACGGTGTGGAATCTACCCTTCACTAATGTATCAAATTCATGCAAGGCAATGAGCTGACAACAGTCTACAATGATAGCGTCACCACCAAGGGGACCTGCCCAACAGCATTCCAGTATTGGAAATCAAGCATGACGACGATATGGCATTAACTGGATTCACATTGGAAACTTCCAAAATCCAAATATGCAGCGTGGACTTTCCACTATTCTGGGACAAAATCCCTCCTGCCATGAAAATGATGAAACTTCATCCCGGGACATGAACTTCATCCCGGAATTGAGGCTCGGCAAAAGATTACAGGGCCAACACCAAATCATCAAAGTCAAGGACCATAATACAGTTTAGGAGCTCGGTTATATGCCTACACCGGCAGACATCAAAAAAGACAAGAATCTCGCAAGCACCAAAGAAGTGGCCCACAAAAGGGGAACCTCCTACGGCACACCTAACCTCCAACCTTACAGCTTCAACCTTGCTCGCTACTTTGTCAAAGGAACCGACAGCGAAACTGATGAAGATGAGAAATGAACTGAGGAACTGACAGTGGAACTGATGAAGATGAGAAAGGAACATGAAAAGTCAGTACAAAGACTGCAATTACCAAACGTTATTCCTTGGTTTGACCATTCAAAAGAGATCGATATTTCATGAAAATTGCTCTTTCTGGCTTTAGGCATCTCCCCGCGATATTCCTTCCTGAGACTTTGCCTCTCGTTATCTCCTTGTAAGATCCTTCTCGATACCTCTTCGTGAGACTTTCTCCCATTATTTCTTCGTGAAATCTTTACCGTTATTTCTTAGTGAAACCATTCCCATTATTTCTTCGTGAAATCCTTACTGATATTTCTTAGTGAACCTATTACATTCCCTCTTTGTGAGATCCTCTTCGTGAGACCCTTACAATTATTCCTTCGTAAAACCTTTTGCGTTCCCTCGTAAGATATCTCATGATTTGTGAGATCTTCCCCTAAGATTTACACTTAGCCATCATTTAGTGAGATTACCCATCTTTTAGTGAGATTACCCATCTTTTAGTGAGACTACCCCTCTTTTAGTGAGATTATCCATCTTTTAGTGAGATTATCCATTTTTAGTGAGATTAGCCATCTTTTAGTGAGATTAGCCATTTTTTAGTGAGATTATCCAACTTTTAGTGAGATTATTCATCTTTTAGTGAGATTATCCATCTTTTACTGAGATTATCCATCTTTTACTGAGATTATCCATCTTTTAGTGAGATTAGACATCTTGTAGTGAGATTATCCATCTTTTAGTGAGATTACCCATCTTTTCGTGAGATTAGCCATCTTTTAAGGAAGATACCTCCAAAATATCTCACTTGGGTCGAGACCCCTATGAATTGTTCTCAAAATTAGGACCAGACGCCTCCAAACAGTCTCCTTCAGGCAAATACCTTCCAATACTTTTCCCTGGCAGTCATCGTAAGTCCATATAACAATTCTTTTTTAGCCCCTCACCTTTCCAAATTTGATGCTTTTGATCAAAAGTTATCATATTTCTCTTGTGTTTTCGCCCCTCTGCCGAAGTTAAAATTCTCAGTTAGAAATTTCTAACGCCCCTCTCCCGAGGTTAAATTCCCGTTAGACATTTCTAACACCCCTCTCCCGAGGTCAAATTTCCCAGTTAGACATCTTTAACGCCCCTCTCCCGAGGTTAAATTCCCGTTAGACATTTCTAATGCCCCTCTCCTGAGGTCAAATTTCCCAGTTACACATCTCTAACGCCCCTCTTCCGAGGTTAAATTCCCATTAGACATTTCTAACGCCCCTCTCCCGAGGACAAATTTCCCAGTTAGACATCTCTAACGCCCCTCTCCCGAGGTCTAATTTCCCAGTTAGACACTCTAATGCCCCTCTCCCAAGGTTAAATTCCCATTAGACATTTCTAACGCCCCTCTCCCGAGGTCAAATTTCCTAGTTAGACATCTCTAACGCCCCTCTCCAGAGATTAAAATTCTCAGTTAGACATCTCTAACGCCCCTCTCCCAAGGTTAAAATTCCCAGTTAGACATTTATAACGCCCCTCTCTCGAGGTTAAATTCTCGCCAGACACCTCTAACGCCCCTTTCCCGAGGTTAAATTCCTCAGTTAGACATCTCTAACGCCCCTCTCCCAAGGTTAAATTCTCCCGAGGTTAAAATTCTCAGTTAGACATCTCTAACGCTCCTCTCTCGAGGTAAAATTCCCATTAGACATCTCTAACGCCCCTCTCCCAAGGTCAAATTTCTCAGTTACATATCTCTAACGCCCCTCTCCCGAGGTAAAATTCCCATTAGACATCTCTAATGCCCCTCTCCCGAGGTTAAATTCCCTGTTAGACATCTCCAACGCCCCTCTCTCGAGGTAAAATTCATGTTAGACATCTCTAATATCCCTCTCTTGAGGTCAAATTTCTCAGTTAGACATCTCTAATGCCCCTCTTCCGAGGTTAAATTCAAGTTAGACATTTCTAACGCCCTCTTCCGAGGTTAAATCCCAGTTTGACATTTCTAACGCCCCTCTCCCGAGGTTAAATTCCAGTTAGACATTTCTAACGTCCCCTCTCCCGAGGTTAAATTTCGACCGTCAATCGTACGCCCGACCATCCCATTTCAACGGCAATCAATGTAAGCCCGTGCAAGAAATCTCTCTGGCCTTCAATCGTAAGCCCGACCATCCCATCTCAGAGGAAATCATTGGAAGCCCGCACAATAATCCCTCTTCGGCCGTCATCGTAAGGCCGACCATCCCCTCTCAGCGGCAATCAATGTAAGCCCATACTACAATCCCTCTTCGGCCATCATCGTAAGCCCGAACATTCCTCCCCAGCAGGATCGTAAGACCATCCTTTTAAGGAATGTCATCATCTTCCATTATAACTGTTTGTTAGAACGTAAATCATCCCCTCAGTTCCTAAACAACTTTATTGGATCTTTGGACGCTTTTCCCCAGCAACGTGCCATCCTCTCCCGAAGTTAAAATCCATTCCTAACCCCGTCGTTAGAACTTCAATCCTTCTTCGGCCATCAGGGTAAGTCCGAGTATCTTCTTCCCCAGCAGGTAAACAATCTTCTCCCTAACCGAATAGTTAGAAAGCTGATTGGTTTCTTCTCCGTTTCTAACCAAATTGTTAGAACGTCGAATCTTTTCTAATCGAATTGTTAGAACGCCAATCGTTTCTTCTCCGTTTCTAACCGAATTGTTAGAACGTCGAGCCTTTTCAAACTGAATTGTTAGAAAATCAAACGTTTTTTCTCCGTTTCTAATCGAATTGTTAGAACGTCGAGCCTTTTCTAACCAAATTGTTAGAATGTCAAATGTTTCTTCTCTGTTTCCAACCGAATTGTTAGAACGTCGAGCGTTGCCTCTCTGTTTCTAACCGAATCGTTAGAACTTCAAAAGACTTGGATCGTGTTGTCATAAACATCTGTCATTCCCGTCATTTCCACCATATCCCCAGCAGATAAATCTTAGCCGTTATCATAAGTCCAATACCCAAGGTACGAACGCCTTACAAAATCCTTCATCCCAAGGCACGAATGCCTTACAAAAATCAATCCCAAGGCACGAACGCCTTGTAAAAATCAATCCCAAGGCACAAATGCCTTGCAAAAATCAATCCCAAGGCATGAACGCCTTGCAAAAATCAATCCCAAGGCACGAACGCCTTGCAAAAATCAATCCCAAGGCACGAACACCTTGAAAAAATCAATCTCAAGGCACGAACACCATCATCTCAGGACAAACACATCCTCATAAAATTGGTCTGAGGCGCCACACGCCCTTGCAAGTTTCAGTAATCTCGGTCTGAGGTGCCACACGCCCTCGAAAATTTCAGTAATCTTGGCCTGAGGCGCCACATGCCCTCGAAAGTTTTAGTAATCTCAGTCTGAGGTGACACACTCCCTCAAAAATTTCAAACAATTCGGTCTAAGGTGCCACCCGCCCTCATTATCTTAGGTTTAGATGCCTTCGAATAGTCTCACTCAGGTTAGACGCCTTAAAATAGTCACACTCAGGTTAGACGCCTTAAAATAGTCACACACAGGTTAGACGCCTTAAAATAGTCATACTTAGGTTAAGATGCCTTCGAATAGTCTGCCTCAGGTTAGAATGTCGTCGAATAGTCTCCCTCAGGTATAGACGCCTTCGAATAGTCTCCCTCAGGTTAGAACACCTTCGAATAGTCTCCCTCAGGTATGGACGCCTTCGAATAGTCTCCCCCAGGTATAGATGCCTTCGAATAGACTCCCTCAGGTATAGACGCCTTCAAACAGTCTCCCTTAGGTTTACATACCTCCAAATAGTCTCCCTCAGGTATAGACACCTTCAAAACAGTCTCAATCAGGATGAACTCCTCCTAATCATTCCCCACAGGTTGAGGCCCCTACGAATTTCCCTCATACCCGTGAACTACGATCGGCTTGATTTCTGCTCGGGATACGTAGGAATCCTTTCTCTAAGGGTCCAACCATTTGACCATTCAGGTCTCTCCATAAGACATCCCCCGATTTGGATCCTTATCTTTTTTCAAAGACCCCACTTCCTCCGTAAGTGACGTCACCGAGGGGATTTTGTAAGTACCCCAATCTAGGTTGCCGATCATTTAAAAGACTCAAAAGTGAAGTCTGAGGGTTTACTCGTCCAAAAATGAAGTTTTCAGGGTCTTGCGGGCTTTGATTTGCTGTTTTTTAGAGTCTCGACCTTCCAGAGGTCATAACTTCCTCATACGAACTCCGTTTTGGGCCCACCGGATATAAAATCGAACGCAAGAACAAGATCTATATATATAACTAATTTAATGAGGGAAAATAGCCAATCTGAAGAATTGGCCGACCGGCCTATTTTACAGGTTTAACCAACAAGTTGTCCACGTGTCAATATCAATCAAATTCAAGGTCAAAAGACCAAAATGCCCTCCCCCCAAAAGGAAGCTCTGGCCGGCCGTGTCACAAACCTAAATCTAGGCACCATTTTGGTCACACGTGAAGCACATGGGGGTGGGGTGCATTGCATCTCATATTAGGCATTATATGGTCATTGGATTGATTACATGGTTATTTTGAATATTTTGCTAAATTATATGATTTAGGTTGGTAATAAAATAATTTTAAATATATAATGTCTAAATGTAATAAGTAGGATTTTGTGTAGTAAAGTGATAATATTGAAATTTGAAATGAAAGGTTATAAAAAGTATTAAGGAGCTTAGGTGTAAATATAAGTATAAGGTGGTTGTTTGTAGGATTTTAAAACTTGGAGGAGCTTAGGGGAAAAAGTGGTTATATAAATCTTTAGAAAGCTTCCCCCAGAAGCTATTTATCTCCCTCAGTTCTCTCTCTTTCTCTCTCAGCCAAGAAGTACTTTCAACCTAGGGTTACCTTCCGAAATTCCCTAAAATTCAACCGTCAATCCGTTCTTAGTTTTGACTTCATATTATTGCTCAGGGAGTCGAGTAGAACAAATATAGTCGATCAAAGCTTCTTTTTATTTCAACATATTTTGGTAAGTTGTTATGATTTCTTTCAATAATTGTTCATGTCGTGTTTAACGTTGATAATATGTGTTATAAATGATATTTAGTATGGTTGGATCATTTTACTTGGCCTTGGAAATGGAAAGAAAATTGGTTGGATTGAGTAGGGAAAGATTATGGTTTGGAAATGATATGGTTGTTAATTATATACTCCCTCTGTTCAGTTACATACTTCACACTTTCTATTTTGGGCGTCCAATTACATACTTCACACTTTGTCTCCTACATTATTTTAATACTCACAACACCATTATAATTTACTATTCCCTCCACTCATTCTCTCTCCTATTTTACTTTTACACTCACAACATTATATCATTATTTTTTTCCTTAATCCACGCGTGAACAGTAACCGTGAAGTATGTACTTGGACGGAGGGAGTATGTTATATGGCTTGGAGGGAGTATGTTTTATGGTTTGGAATCTCTATATTGATGTCTTAGAGTTGTTCTATGGCAGTGGAAGTAGCTGGGAATGAGCCAAAATGGTCCTTTTCCTTGCCTTGCTGCTGATGTTTAGCTTGATACTGATATTCTGGGCAAGGGCACGAGTCGTGCCTTGCTGTCGTGCCCATTCGTGCCTTAAAGGGGACGACTGAATCTGAGTGGGGTTTAAGGTGGCACGAGTCGTGCCCTGCCCTGCTGCCTCTGAACCATTTTCCAAGCTGTGAAACCCTAGTCTACCTAATATATTTTCCAATCCTCTTTGACTATAATTCTAGTACAACATTAGTACTTTACCATGGAAACTTAAATGGTCCACAATGATATAGGGAAGGTCTTTAAATATGGTCTTGAAAATGGTTAGAATGCCTTATGAAACTTTAACCAAAGTTGTCAAAACTTGGTAAATTGATAGGGAACCTTTATAGAAGGTACTCAATAGTGTGTAATGAATATGTAGGGCTTATTTGATATACATTATGCCCATTGGTGATTGCATATTCATGGTTATTAGTTATATGGTGCATGAAATATATGTGGCACTGCTTTATTGGTTTGAACAGGAGTATTAATACCCTGTTGTTTGATTGTTGTTATTCAATAGTGTTGAAATATATGTTGCACTATTGTGATGATTTAACATGAGTAATAGTACCATGTTATGTATTGGTATCCCAAGGTGTGGATTTAATTTCAAGTATCTATTATGTGCTTGAATGTGTTTATATCAGCTGATTACCGGGGGTATAATGAAATATGATCACTTATGAGAAATTGTTCCATAAGGTGCTCAGATTACCTAATACTTGTGACCTCTCTCCCCACCGGCTTCGAATGGGGACAAGCTTCAGATCGTGCCCACAAGCCTTACATAGTTTGTGAGTCTTATATGGTTCTCTGAAACATGGGTCTTATAAGACGTGTATATGCCTAAGCAGTTCACAAATAAGTGGGGTTTTACTCCCAACATAGTACGACTTATTGGTCAGACGGGAAAGGTAAAATGAGGTAACGTAATGTGTTTACCGCTTTACCAATGTAATTATGAGCAACCTGTTTATGTGTTGAATATTATATGGCATATTGTTGCATCCATAATAGCTTGCTGAGATTTATTCTCACCCCTTCTCCCTTTATTCTTTTAGATTCAGCTGAGACAGGAGGACCAGACCGGTGAGGCCGGAAAGGAGTTTGGACATATTTTTGGTGTTGTCAGGGTATGTTATAGTTTGGGGAGTTGGGAGTAGGTGGTGGTTGTTATTCTTTTGGGGAGTTTTGTATATAAAACTTTTATAAAACATTTTCAGTATGTTGTGTTGTAATTTACCTGGAAGTTGATTTTGTTTCAAGGTTGGCTTGTGTAAGCCTTTACATTATAGGGTTTGTAACTTAATCAGGTTATAACTTTTTAAAGCAAGTTTATATATCACCTCCAAGTAGAGAGGTTATTTTGATGTTGATTTGTAAAAGGTTTGTTATACTTTTCAAGTTAATCTAAAGGAATGTATTTTTGAAAGGAGGTAGTTTGGGACCCTCCAGCTTGGGACACGAGTTTATAGGTCCCGGGTCGGGAGGCTCACAGCCGGCTGTGTTTACAAGGTTAATAACCGGCCCTAAGCAATTTTTCCAAGACTTTGTTTTGATATTTAAAAAGCCGTCCAAACCACCATGGTAACCTCCTTCTCCACTCCTTCTCCTCCTATAAATAGTCCTCCTCCTCAGTCATTTCAACACACCAATTCACTAGTCTTTCTCCACTCTTTGGGGGCCCTCGTGCTACTCTTTCGCCCGGTGGAATTCTCTGCTCTTCGGGGGCCCTTGTGCTACGCGTCGGTGGATTCTAATCCTCCAAAAACGTAGGCTAAATCGACACAAGTCGAAACGTTGCCCAAATTCCTAGGTTTCTGAACACCAAATAAAGGGGAAACTCTGCCTAAAATTCTACCGAATCATTTCCAACTAGAAGATAGAAAAGAACCAAATTTGGTAAACACTCCTCTTTAAACACTTTCCAAACACGTGCCTAGCCATTGAGTCCCGTTTGTCATTCAAACGCTCTTTTCCAAAATCAGCGTTTGTTATTCAAACTAAAGATTCCAGTTCATCATTTGAACTCCTTTTCAAACTCAAAATCGATGTTTGTCATTCAAACGCTCTTTTCCAAAATCAACGTTTGTCATTCAAACCAAGATTAAAGCTTGTCATTCAACCTCATTTTCAAAAGCAACATGAACACACACACACACGCACACTTTTCGAGAAAGGTAGAAAGACTGGTCATGCGAGGCATTTCGGGTGATCTTCATATACTCTTCCCGAAACGTAACCTGACCTCCGAACCTAACAATCTCTGTTCAAAAGCCTTTTCCTAAAGTTTTGGCTACCAATCAAAACGACCTCCTATTCAAAAAGTCTTTTCCTATGTTTTGGCTACCAATCAAAACGACCTCCTTTTCAAACCAAATTTTTCAAAGTTTAGGCTCATAATAAAAAATAGCGTGGCGACTTTCTCTTTTTAGTGAGGTCCAGTCGAAAACCGCTCGTTGAGTTCCGCGCACGATCCAGGTAATTTCACCCATGTAGAAGATTAATTACACCAATCATCTATTAATCATAATCATGTTATATCGCATATAATTGTTTCACAAAACAATACACATAAATCATCAATCTATATCATCAAACATGTTAAAGCATATAATCCAATTATATCTAGCATGCCAATTTTAACCTAATCATGATTAAATGTGGCTCTGATACCACTGTTGGGTTTTGGGGTTACATACGCAGCGGAAGACTTGAAATATAAATCAAAATCCTAGCCATGAAACCGTTTAATATGAATAGATTAAAACATGAATATAGATTTACTAACCTTTGTTGCGAGTTTGTCTTTCGTACACGAATCGTAATTCAGATTTGAATCGTCGACGAAACTTTGATCTTCTTCCTTGTTCTTCTTTGGTGATGAATCAACGATGAAAGGTCTTCAAGCTTTAGGTGATAAAGCAATCACTCTCTATTAGTAATCCACATGTGAATGAACCAAGATCTGTATCTTGTTGGATTGCTAGATGATCCTTGATTGTTGAAACTCTTTTCAACAATCTATGGCTGTTATGGAATTGAATCTGGGGAGTTTTTTATCTTTGATTCGTAATCAAGATCAATCAATTAGTGTTTCTCAAACCTTAATTTTTGTCTCTGACGGTGAGGACAAAAGGGTTATATTTATACTTTATAAATATCCCTAACTTTTACGGAGAAAACCCTTTTCCAAGTCAAAATCGGATTCCGGCATTGCACGGCCATGCGTTTAAAACAACACGCCCGTGCATGCCAGGGCTACGGCCGTGCGTTCAAGCAGCATGCATGCGCGCCATCTTGCACGGCCGTGTCGAGATTACATGCTCGGCCGTGCACATCGAACTCCCGCAGATTTAAGCCATTTTTTAATCCGTTATTTGTGTGTGACCCTATAGAAATTATATTTATGTTGGTAGTGAGTTGAAACATCAATCCTCACAAGACATAAGTGGTTTCTAGGGAAGCCATTATGTCCACCCAATTAATATAACATCAAAGCTTTATTCCTTGATGATCATTGTCACAATCCTTTGTCACACGATGTCATATTGAACATAAGTCATGGTCCACGTCAACTTATATTGTTCATCGCTTTCTCGACTCCGAATATGTTTGACAATCCAAGTGCATTTGATCTCTATCAAATCTCTTGAGTGTGGCCACACATTTCGTTAACACACTTCATCGAGGGTCCAAGCATACATCTGTCTTTACGAGGGACAAATCCCTTCTTGACTTATCATTCTTCCGTATAAGAATTGATCGTGTCAACATAGCCCTTATTGATATCCTATTAAAGATAGTGTTAGAATACATCAAACACAACGTTCATCATGTGGAAGACGATGATAATCTCAGGTACTAAGGATTCAAATGACATGACTATCATGAGATTTAATCATGACATATATGACCATAGACCATGTCATAAATCTCATAGATTGGTCGGTCCAGACCTTGTTCTCTAACAAGTACCCATAGCGTAATGTGCATCCCCATGCATATAATCATCTCTATGATTATTCATTACCAACTTATACTAGTTATTCACAATAACTAGGGACACAGATTATTATAACAAGCATGTAAAACATATAATACTCAAGATAAACATTCTCTATTATAAATGATAAAGACGATTACATAACGGTATTAACTATGAGTCAAAATAGTTATATGCCTAGGGCATAACACCAACAGGAACACCATCAGGAGGAGAGACAGGAGTCTAATTTTATCTCCCATCAAAGAGGCGACCTAGATGTTAGGGAGATTCTCAATCTGAAAAGGAGGTTAGAAGACATGGAGGCAGATCAAAAGGCAACGGATGGCAAGGTCGAACGAAATGATTATTCTCTTCGACCCTTGGCTAAGAACATGCTCAACAAAGGTCCACCTGCTGGGTTCAAGTTGCCCATGCTAGAAAAATATTCGTGCACGACCAATGCCTTGAATCACATGAGACACTTTGAGGCAACTATGTGTTTGGTCTCCACTGAGGATTTTTGCTATGAAAGGCATTAAACAAAGCACCTTCACAAGTGGTGAAGCACGACATGGTTCCACGGTTTATCAACCGGTTTGCATCACCTTGTGGAGTTATATGAGGAGTAAGTTCTTATAGAGATTCTCCACAATTGGGACCCAAAAGAAAACAGATTACGAGACCTCAACAATATGACTCGGGTAAGACAGAAAGTACCATGAGTTATTTCACAAGGTTTAAGGAGTTGGTCGACCAAATTGAGGAATACCTTACGGATAGGGAAGTTATTAAGCGCTTTAGAAATGGGGTTTCCTCACTGATTTGGATTATAAGCTCCAAGTTAGGAGAGCTACCACGAGTAAGGAATTATTTGAAAGGGCTTATGATGTGGTCATAGCCGAGAAACGAAAGGAAAGAAAGAAAGAAAGAAAGAAAGAAAGAAAGAAAGAAAGAAAGAAAGAAAGAAAGAAAGAAGCTCGAAGCATTCCGAGGTTGGTGAGTCGACCAAATAGAGGGCAAGCCAAGAATGACAACTTCAATAACAACAAGAGGAAAAACGAAAACTAGGGTGACCGAGAAAGTCCCCGAAAGCCTCACCCCACTCACGCTAGCCCAAAATACAGAGATTATGAATGCGGCCGATCTGGGTCCTCCATCCCCTCAATGAACTCCCGAATAAGTTTAGAAGGGACAACGACAAGTATTGTGAGTGCCACAAAGACAATGGCCATATAATAGAGGAATGTATGAGTTTGAAAAGTATCATCCAAAGGTGGGTAAGCGGGGGCAAGTTGGACAGGTTCGTGAAAGGAGATCATCCTGCAGGAGGAGATCGACCTACAAGAGGTGTACGAGCCAAGATTGACTTTGGGGGTAATTGTTGAGGAAACAAGCAACACTACACTCAAGCACAAGATCTTCCACTGAGTAAATCTCCATATGTCCCACCCAAAAGCTGTGTACAAGATGAGTTGATCGGTTTTTACTCGTACGAGTTGGGTTAGCATACGGCGAGGAACAAATATTGGTAATTACGGGGCTCACGATTGCACGTCCAAAGAGATTTGGGTCGACACGGGGGCTGTAAAGACATCTCTACTACAAAACTTTCCTAGATATGGGTTTGACGGATGTCGATTTTCACCTTACTCGTGTCGACTTGAGGGCTTCACCAATCACGTGGTCAACGCAAAGGGTCGATCGAATGAAGTGAAAATCGGAAAACATTCTCTAAGGACCATATCTAAGGTAACATTTATAGTAATTGATGTTATAAGTGATTACCATATTATTATAGGAATACCTGGACATGTCACCCTATGAATGGTGCCATCCATCCCTCATCAAAGGGTCAAGTTCCCTACCATGCTGGTAGTTGGGTGCGTTTTAAGCGCAACTAGGGAGTACCTAGATCACGTGGTTCGATCCAAGAAAAATAGGGAGTTAGAGATTGACACTCCAAAAGCTAGCTGGAAGTTTTCAAAGTCTGTCACCATGACCTCCAAGTTGTCACCAATTCGATGTGTGGAGGAAGGAGTGGACCTGATGCTAGAAGAGGCGGTCTATCCCTCACATGACACTGTCATGACTGAGCCGACACGTCCCTCAGAAAGTACAGGGGTCGTTGTGGATGCAGTTTTGGTTGACCAGATCATCATCGGCGACCTATGCCTCCACTTCAACCAAAACTCGGGGGCCACCAGTGCTGAGGTAGCCGTTGAGCTAGATGATATGATTGAATCATGTGCTCCACACTTGGGTGCGAGAGGAAAGAAAAAGGGTTAGAGAGATCATTATTGAGACCTTACGGTTTAGGGATGTCTGGTGCTAGAGCCGATGTAGACTAGCCGGGAAGAGATAGAAGCCAACCCATCTTACCCGAGAAGATAAAGATAGGTAGACAGGTTGTCACTAGAAGAAAAGGTTGAGATAAAGAAGTTCTAACATTACCGTGTTATGCTTGCAACATATTCAATAAAATTGATAGGCTAGGCCAATGTGTAAAGCCCAATCTTTTGATCATTACAAAGGCACAATTAATGAATGGATCAGCCCGGATGTTACAACTCTATCGGCCCAACGATATAAATCGATCGACCAAGCTCATTGTCCGACCTTCGGTGGTCCCAGACCTAGCTTGGTCCAGCATACGACCTCCTACTCGAGCCGAGTCTCGCATAGATAAGGCACGAAGTCGGAGTCGATCTCGACCAAACAAATACGTGCGTCTATCCACGATTCTATTCATAACCGTCTCCCTACAATCACAAAGACCGTTACGCCGGCATTCTCCGCGATCCAAGGGATTCATAATGATCATATAGCACCACTATATATCATACTACATCCAACGTAAAAAGGTAATGCCATATTCACTATTTGAGATTTAAGTCGTTCAATACGAGTTTATTCAACACTATATCTTATTATCAAGTCGGAGGGTATTAGCCGGATACAATTTCAATTAGTCTTTTGTTCATGATTTCAGTCACGATTGCTGAATTATGGTGATATGAATCGTTTCATATGCAATCATCATCTTTATAATATATTCAAATTTATTTAAGTAAGAGATGAGAGAAGATTGTTGTCAAGTAGGAGGATTTTGGGAAACCACCCTCTATTACTCATGGTGCCTTGTTTTATACTATATTTTGCTATCAAATATCCTACCCTACATACTGACCATGTCTCTAGTATAGAGTACGGAGAATCACTACAACGGAGAGTTAGCTCCACCACTCCAATGTACGAATCATACTAAGCGATGTAAAAATCTATTATCGAATGTAAAATTTTTGCACAAATATAAAAATATACTACTCCTCCGTCTCATTAGAAATCACTCAATTCAGATATATGCGTGGATTAAGGAAAAATATAATAATATAAATGTTTGTGAGTGTAAAAGTAAAATAGGAGAAAGAATGAGT